>PVHX01006215.1:0-103274 GCA_004024805.1 Geosciurus inauris
AGGAAGGAAGGAAGGAAGGAAGGAAGGAAGGAAGGAAGGGAAAACAAAAATTAGATATCACAATAAAGTGCTGCTAGTGCTGGGATTGTGGCGCAGTGGTAGCGTGCTTGCCTAGCACGCGTGAGGCGCTGGGTTCGATCCTCAGCACCACATAAAAACAAAGATATTCTGTCCACCTACAACTAAAAAAATAAATAAATGTTTTTAAAAAATAAATAAATAAAGTGCTGCTACATATCCACAGAATGACTATAAAACAAAAAAGACCAACAGTACCAAATGTCGGTGACTAATTGAAACATTTGGAACTCTCATACATAGCTGGTGGGAATGCAAAATGATAGAGCCAATTTGTGAAAAAGTTTGACAGTTTCTTATAAACTTAAACATAAAATACTATGTGACCCAGCAATCCCACATTGTATTTACACAAGAGCAAGGAAACCCTATATTCACCCAAAGCCCTACATACAAATGCTTTATCCATAATCACCAACCCCTGGAAACACCCCAGATGTCCTCATACTGGGGAATGGATAACCAGTGGGGTGCATACGCATGGTGGAATATGACTCAGCAACAAAGAGGAACAAACTATTGATAGAAGAAACAACATTGAGGAATCTCAAATTCATTATTATAAGTGAAAGAATAATAAAAAAGAGGAAAAGGCTACATTTTCTATGATTCCATTTGTATGACATTCTGGAAAAGGCAACTAATTCTAGGGGTAGAGAAAAGATAAGTAGCTGCCAATGGTTAAAGTTGGGGGAAGACTTGAGCACAAAGTAGCAGCATGAGGAAGGGTTTTTGGGTGGTGGAACTGTTCTAGATTTTGACTAGTGGTGATTACATGACTGTGTGCATTAGTCAAAATGTATAGAAGAGGGCTGGGGCTTAGCTAAATGGCAGAGTGCTTGCCTAGCACGTGTGAAGCACTGGGTTTGATCCTTAGCACCATGTAAAAATAAATAAAATAAAGGCATTCTGCCAATCTACAACTGCAAAAAAAAAGTTTAAAAAATTCATAGAAGAGTGAATTTTATTATATTAAATTGGTATATAATTTTTAAAAATCCCATATGTGATGACAGCTGGATTAATAATAATTTTGGAGACCTATTAGGATGACTTGTAAAACAGTGAATATGTGATGGAGAAATTTATCAAAACAGATGCTGCAGAGGAGATGAAGAGATGTGCTTTCGTTATAAACAGTATGCCAGGCATGACAATGTTGTTTTTCACTAAAAATTATCTTTCAAATATGCATTATAGCCAGGCATGGTGGTACACGCCTGTAATCCCAGTGGCTTAGGAGGCTAAAGCAGAAGGACTGCAAGTTCAAAGTCAACCTCAGCAACTTTGTAAGGCCCTAAGCAACTTAGAGAGATCTGGTCTCAAAATGAAAATAAATAAAAAAGGGGCTGGTGATGTGGCTCAGAGTTTAAGTGCCCCTGGGTTCAATCCCTGGTACCAAAAACTAAAAATAAATATGTATTGTAAATGGATCCCTATATTGCTACAAAGATAAATCCAAGTCATATTTTAAATACTATAGATTTACCACTACATAATATACTAGGAGCCATAATAATTGATAAATGAAGTTTGCCAGATTAGTCATTCTGCTGTCTGATAAAAGTAAAAAGGCAGTGAAAAAATGCCTTGCTATTAAAAATATCATAGAAATTTATTGGGGGTTGGGGAGTATGTGCCTCTGGCAGAGGAGCCAAAAGCAAATGTGGAAACTAAAAACCATCAAAGTAAAGCTGCTTATCCTCCTAGCAACTGGCATGACTTCATATACATGAAATCTAACTTGAACATTTTATCAACTAGAAATGCTTTGATGTCAGTTTGGAATCAAGGACTTCCACATGCTTACAAAATAACCAGAGATTCTCATCTCCAAAAGTTATTATTACAAAGCTCTTCTATTAAAATAAGACTGAGCTGGGCATGGTGGTGCACACCTGTAATCCCAGCACTTTGGGAGGCTGAGACAGGAGAATGGTGAGTTCAAGCCAGCCTCAGCAACAGCGAGGCACTAAGCAACTCAGTGAGACCCTGTCTCTACATAAAACACAAAATAGGGCTGGGGATGTGGCTCAGTGGTCGAGTACCACTGACTTCAATCCCTGGTACCAAAATAAATGAATAAATAAATTAAATAAGACTGGATTGATTGTATAAATAGTCACATCTTGCATTTGTAAAATATAGTAACTCTACAAAGAACTTTTAGATACATATGTATTTTCTCAAACTTAAAATTTGTGCTTAGATTTGTAAAGATTTCAGACACTTTCAAACCTACAAAATTTTGTTATTTCAAAGTAATTCAGGAGTTTTATAATAATTTAGTCATAGAAACATATATTCAGACAGTAGAATGAATCTGACATAACTTTCCTATGTTTATATATGAGTATACGACCAGTGTAACTCCACATCATGTATTAGAACAAGAATGGGAAGTTATACTCCATGTATGTATAATATGTCAAAACACACTCTACCATCATTCATATAGAAAATAACAAAAATGAATAAAAAGAAATACATATACTCAGGCTGGTAGACCGTTTGCCTCGCATGCGTGGGGCACTGGGTTCGATCCTCAGCACCACATAAAAATAAATAAATAAAATGAAGATATTGTGTCCATCTACAACTAAAAAAAAAATTTAAAAAAAGCTGCACTAAAAAAAAAAAAAGAAATACATATACTCACAAAGATCACAATTTATTTGGTCATTTTCTTCCCCATAACAAGAAATTTAAAGGGTTTGTTGAGACCTATGGTTTAGTCAGCTGGTACCAACAAAGGCCTTGATTCAAATAGAAACTAAGATTCCATCTATCTCTTGTCTCTCAGGCCACACCACACCCAAAAACTATGTATCATGTAGATAGAATGCTAGAGTTTTAGGATTGTGCTGGGCGTGGTGGCGCACGCCTGTAATCCCAGCACTTTGGGAGTCTGAGACAGGAGAATTGTGAGCTCAAAGCCAGCTTCAGCAAAAAGTGAGGCACCAGGCAACTCAGTGAGACCTTGTCTCTAAATAAAATACAAAATAAGGCTGGGGGTGTGGGTCAGTGGTAGAGTGACCCTGAGTTCAATCTCTGGTGCCAAAAAACAAACAAAGAAACAATTTTAGGATTGTATAACTGGATGGGATGGGAGAGATTTTTGAGAACAATCTTCTGCTGTTTTTCTTTCTCTTCCTCTTCTTCTTCTGCTTCTTCATCTTCTTCCTCTTTCCCTTGTTTGCTTTGTTTTTGCAATACTGGGGATTGAACCCAGGGGCACCCTACTACTGAACTACATCCCCAACCCTTTACATATACATATTTAATTTAGACAGGGTCTCACTAAGTTGCCTAGGCTGTCCTCGAACTTTGATCCTCCTACATCTGTCTTTCAAGTCATCAGGATTACAGGCATGTGCCACCAGGCCTGGAATATAGTTGTCTGTTTTAGTTGCCTGGCAGGGGGAACAGAAGACCCTAGGCAGAAGGAATTTTGGTAGTTGGCTACCCCATGCGCGTATTCAGTGAGTTGGGGAGAATGGGCTATCTAACAGTACCACAAAGCTGTTTGGGCTTTCGTGACTGAGGGGAATAAACAAACAATGCTTTTTTCAAACCCCAAGGGCACTCAGGTGAGCAAGGAAGGACTACTGGCAAAAGCAAATGTTTGTGCAGAACTTATTGTATACTAGACAAAGTACTTCATGTATACCAACCCATAATAATTCCATGAGGCACATACTATTATGCCCATTTTCTAGGTGGGAAAACTGAGGTACAAGAAGGTTAAGTAACTTGTCCAGTATTATTCAGATAGTAAATTGTAGAATGGAGATTAAGAATTCTGTCTGGCTCTAGTCATTCTTCTGAGCTACCTCAGAAAAACTCTTGGCATTTAGATATTATTTATGAGTGCTGGGCATCTTTTCTGATGACTTTATATATACTAATTGGTTTAACACTCATAACAATCCTATAAATATGTACTGTTATAAACCCCATTTTATAGATTTGAAAGCTGAGGCACACATTAAATAATTTTACAAGTTGACATAGCTAATAACTTTCAGAGTCAGAATTCCGCCCCCATACTTGATATTGAACCAAGGAGCTCTCTACCACTGAGCTATATCCCCAGCCCTTTTTACTTTTTATTGTGAGACAGGGTCTCTCTAAATTGCAGAGGCTGACCTCGAACTTGTGATCCTCATGCCTCAGCCACCCATGTCGCAGAAGCATGTGCCCCTGCACTTACTACTAGAGTCAGAATTTTAATCCAAGCAATCTAATTATAGATAATGCCTTTAACCACTGGGTTTTTGCTAATTGCTAAAACTTATTCATATTAAATTTATTTATTTATTTAATCTGAAAAATGTTAAGTGATATATAACATGTAAAATTCTACTTGAGCTGGGCACAGTGGTGCATGCCTGTAATCCTAGTGGCTCAGAAGACTGAGGCAGGAGGATCGCAAGTTCAAAGCCAGCCTCAGCAACTTAGCAAGGCCCTAGATAACTTAGCAGGACCCTGTCTCAAAATACAAAGAAGACTGTGTGTGTGGCTCAGTGGTTAAGTACCCCTGGGTTCAATTCCTGGTACCAAACAAAAAAAAAAGTGTGAATATACTACTTGCATGATAAATCTCTTTGCTTTAGAATATAATATACTAATGAAATGTATTGTTTGAATGGCAGTGTGTTTGTTGCAAGAAATTCTTGTAAAAATCACTGGAGTTTTATTCATATTATTGCAAAAACTGATATTAGTTTAGTCTTTTTCTTATAAAGATATATATGACAACAGAGTGAAATTTCTCCATAAATATCACTCTCTAAGATTGTATCTCAAGGCAATATTTTTCCTACTGAGAAATTTGATATTGCAGCTGTGTTTGTGCTATTTATTGGCAGAGAGATTTTAGGTGCTTACATGTTTTTCAAATGTGTTACAGTAGACATTCCTGGATCAAATATACTCATATAAGAATATTTAAAATATATTTGACCTTATTATGGGTTCTACGTCTAGCTACAATATTTATATTTTGTCCTGAAAGCTTATAAAATCACTTGATATATGATTAGGGATGAAATCTTTATGACTGGAATTTATTTAAGTGCTGTGTTTTTTAAAAATAAGAAACACACCACCATTGGCTTTCTTGACTGTGGGATTTGCACATAGAGTTGCTTTCCCTAAACTCTAAAATATCTAAAGATGTAGTTTACCAGGGCACTCAAAGTTGGTAATGCAAGTGTAACTGTAGAAAACCAAGAATTTTTCATTTTGAGACCCTCTCTGGTTTTTAGGGATATTGAACTTATAACTTTGACCTTCTCAGCAACTAATATAACCATACTATATTACATATTCACATAAACTAAGTTTTTTTCCATTGAGATCCTATAGACTGTGCAAGGATAAATATGAAAATCTGTTCCCCGGGGCATGTGCTAAACACTTTAGATGGCACTAATACAAGATGGTAGAAATAAACTGTAATCAATAAGAAAATGCAGAGATAAAAGTAGGAGTGAGAAAGAAAAATAGGAAACCTAAGGAGAAGATGATGTGTCATATAGAAAACCATCAAAAATGAGGAAAACATGGAGATGATCAATTGAAAAGCCAAGAAGAGTAAAATACAAAGAAAAATTCACATAAAGTAATGAGAATAATAGGCACCAAAATAGACTTTTGAGCAAAATCAGAAGATAAAAGAACAGTTTTAACAAAAGATTTCCAACATTGATATAAAAATTACTAGTGAGAATGGTGATATTAAATACTCAAATAACCATACACATAAAATATTCTCTTTATTACATAATAAGCAGATATCCTTGCACCAAAGAAAATCATAGTGTAGGCTTCTAGGGCTTTGGAGCAAATCTATGCCCTCTTCTACAGAGGGCTACTCTTTAGTTGTTGTGTGGTTGAAGATCAAACACAGGTCTTGGGCATAGCTAGGCAAGTGCTCTACCACTGAGCCACCTCAGCCCAGATGACTATTCCTTTGAGACAAGTTCATGTCTTCTTATTCGCCCAGTGTAGAGACTGAATGCCTGACCAGGGGAATATCAATTCAAGTGACCATAATAATGGGGCTTCCCTTTCTGAAATGGGAGTTATCTGAACCAATCCATAGGCTGCATGTCATGGAAACAATCTATTATCCCACGGAAAAGACAGGTAAGATTTAGGACATAAGCAGAAATGGAAGGCAAATAATTGCATGAAGGATCCATAAAGAGTGACCCTTCCTCTTCTTCAGTCCACATCTGTTACCTTGTAAGGAGTTTTACAACCGATTGCTTGAGTAGGGCGGAATCCCAGACCTGGTTTACAAACGGTTCTGCATGATATGCTGCCACCAGCCGGAGGTGGTTCCGATGAGAGGTGCCCTTGAGGACAATAGTAGAGGAAAATTCTCTCAAGGAGCATAATTCAGAGCAGTTTATACACTTTGTCTGAACTGAAACATGGTCAGAAATATGCATCTGCACTGATTCGTGGGTATTGCTAACATTTGAGCAAGATAGCTGGGAAACCAGAAAGGACAAGATTGAAAAATTGATATGAGGTGTATCAAAGAGGTATGTGAATGGATCTTTCAGAATGGGCAACAGAGTGTGAATATGTTTGTGTCCTATGCAACTACTCACCAAAGGATATCATCTGAAGAGAAATTGTTCAGTGATTAAGTAAATGGTTTCTCTCTCTCCCCTAGGGATTGAACCCAGGGCACTTTACCACTGAGCTACATCTCCTGCCCTTTTTATATATTTATTTTTATTTGGAGACAGGGTCTCACGCAATTGCTGAGGCTGGCCTAGAACTTGCAATCCTCCTGTCTCAGCCTCCCCAGTTGCTGAGATTAAAGGCATGAACCACTGCACCTGGCATGATTCTTTTTTTTTTAAAGAAATTTTTTTTTTTTTAGTTGTAGATGGACAGAATGTCTTTATTTATTGATTCTTATGTGGTGCTGAGGATTGAACCCAGTGCCTCACACATGCTAGGCAAGCGCTCTACCATTGAGCTACAGCCCCAGGCCCCTGGCATGATTCTTAATGTCAGTCAATCACCTTCCCCAGTCTCCTGCTGCTTTCTCAAAGGATTCAGGTACTAAGTGGTCCTGTTGTTCAGAATAGAGGCTTTGTTTGGGCTAAACCCTAATACAATCTCACTAAGGCTGACCTTGTAGCTTTGCTACATTGCCACTTCAGAGTGCCTAAAGATCCAATGGCACAGCCGGGTGCGGTGGCTCAAGCCTGTAATCCCAGAATTTAGGAAGGCTGAGACAGGAGAATCGCGAGTTCAAAGCCAGCCTCAGCAACGGCAAGGCGCTAAGCAACTCAGTGAGACCCTGTCTCTACATAAAACACAAAATAGGGCTGGGGATGTGGCTCAGTGGTCGAGTGCTTCTGAGTTCAATCCCCAGTACCAAAAAAAAAAAAAAGATCCAATGGCACAAACCAACACTGGGCCTCCTATTTTGGTGCCCTTCCTTGGAGGGCACAAGCCAGCCATCTTGTGATTGGTTGATTACATTGGAGCATTTCCAGCATGGAAGGAGTTTCATTAGAGTGAACGCAGATTCTGGGTATGGATTTGCCTTCCCTGTCTATAATGCTTCTGCTGGCACCACTACTCATGTACTCATATAATGCCTTGATTCATTTTCATCTTATTCTGCCCAACATTGCTTCTGATTAATGAACTCATTTCACATCAAAAGAAATGTAGCAATGGTCTCATGCCCATGAAACTCAAGAGTCATATCATATACTCCATCTGCCAGAATCACCTGGCTTAAGACAGTGGAATATTTTACTGAAGATTCAGTTGATTTGGAGAAAACATCCTGAAAGACTGTGTGATGCTGTTTCACAAGATGTAGTGTATGTTTTCAATCAGAGGTCAATATGGTGTGATCTTTCCCATGGTCAGGATAAATACAGAAATCAAGAGATGGAAAAGGGAGTAACTCCCTTGCAGAATTTTTGCTTTCCATACCCACAACACTGAACTTCACTTGATTGGAGGATTTGATTCTCAGGCATGGGATGCTTCTGTGAGTTTACAACAAGGTTCTATTGAATTGGAAAATATTCCCCCCAGCCCTGCACTGGGGATTGGACCCAGGAGCACTTTACTACTGAGTTATATCCTCAGTCCTTTTTACTTCTTTAAAATTTGAGACAGGGTCTTGCTAAGTTGCTGAGGGTCTCACTAAATTGCTGAGGCAATCCTTGAATTTACCATCCTTCTTCCTCAGCCTCCTAAATTGCTGGGATTATAGCCATGCACCATCATGCCCAACAATATTGGAAAATAAAACTGCCACTTGGATATTTAGTGCTCCTTATACTACTGAACCAACAAGCAAATAAGGGAGTTCCTTTATTGGATGGAGCGGTTGAACCTGACAACAAAGATAAAATTGGAGGTGGCTCATGTCTGTAATCCCCACAATTTGGGAGGCTGATGCGGAAGGATCACAGGTTCAAAGCTAACTTAAACAATTTAGTGAGGCAGGCCCTAAGCAACCTAGAGAGACCCTGTCTCAAAATAAAAGATTAAAAAACAGGCAGGGAATGTGGCTCATTGATTAAGTGCCCCTGGGTTCAATCTCTGGTACAAAAAAAAAAGAAGGATAAAATTGGCTTGCTGATATCCTGCAAGGGTAAAAATGACTATATCTTCTGCCCAAAGTGTTCCTGAAAGCACCTCCTAGCACTTCAATGACCAGTAGTAAAAGTTAAGGGAAACTTTAGCAACCAAACCAAGTCAGGACCACTGAGCATTCAGAATCTGCAGGAATGAAGGTTTGGGTTATCTCATCAGGTAAAGAACTCAGTCTAGCTAAGGGCTTGACTAAATGAAAAGAAAACATGGAATAGCTGGCGGGAAAAAGTTTCACGTATCAACTATGCTCCCATGATAAGTTATAGAAGGAAGATTGTAGCAGCTACACACAGTTTTTCTTTCTTTTTTTCCTTTCTATTTGTTCGAATCAGTTATACATGACAGCAGAATGCCCTTCAATTCATCGTAAACAAATGGAGCACAATTTTTCACTTCTCTGGTTGTACACTAACTAGGGTCACACCATTTGTGCAATCATACATGTATTTATGGTAATGATGTCCGTCTCATTCCACTATCTTTCCTACCCCCATTTCCACTCCCCTTTTTTCCCTCCCCTTTGCCCAATCCAAAGTTCCTCCACACGTCCCATGCCCCCCTCCTCCATTATGTATTAACATCCACTTATCAGAGAAAACATTCAGCCTTTGGTTTTTTGGAATTGGCTTACTTCGCTTAGTATGATATTTTCCAACTTCATTCATTTACCTGCAAATGCCATAATTTTATTCTCTGTTAATGCTGAGTAATAGTCCATTGTGTATATATATCACAGTTTCTTTTCTTTTTTCTTTTTGGTACCGTGGACTGAACTCAGGGGCACTCGACCACTGAGCCACATCCCCAGCCCTATTTTGTGTTTTGTGTAGAGACAGGGTCTGATTGAGTTGCTTAGCACCTCGCTGTTGCTGAGGCTGACTTTGAACTCACGATTCTCCTGTTTCAGCATCCCAAAGCGCCAGGATTACAGGCCTGCACCACTGCACTTGGCACACAGTTTCTTTACCCATTCATCTATAGAAGGGCATCTAGGTTGGTTCCACAGTTTGGCAATTGTGAATTGTACTGCTATAGACATTGGTGCAGTTACACACATTTTCTTCATCACTTTTTATGTATGTGCATGTACAAATGTGTTTGTAAATATGAACTATTTTCTTCTTCCTCTTTATCCTTTTATTACTTAATACAAGTTCTCTGGGAGGTTAACTTGAACATTTAGTCCTTAGGTAAGAGAAAACAAGATAAGAAGGTAGCTGAATTTAAAAAGTAATTAAAATAGCATAGAGATGGATGGTGTGGTTGATTCCAGAGATGGATAGAATGACTGTTGGGACAGTGCCTCCTCACTTTGGTGAGGAGGGCGAAAATGTCTTTAACCATAGAATGGTTGCATATAGGGGGGAAGGTAGAGAGTTCATGTTCTATAGAAGTTCAAATATATGTAGAAAAGTTTGTGTAGATGCTGAGCAGTCAAAAGAGGTCATCTCTGCCCCAAACCCAGTCTCTACGGTCCACAGGGCTGGTGCTCTGCTTTATAAATTTGCTCCAGCTGACTTTGCCAGATTCAAGTGTCAGAAGTAGAGTGTAAAGCTGGTGACAAAAGGGTCTATGCTTCTTTGCTATCTGTTTCTTGTTGGCTTTCAATCCTCTTGCTGTTCCTTGAAGCATCCCCTCAGCACAGCAATTCCTTTCTTTGGAAGAAGCTGCTTTCTTTTGCAGTTTACAGTTTTCCCCATACTTGCAATACAAGCTTTACATGACACTATCTGAGACACCACCACCAGTGGGTGCTCCTTCTTTATAAGTGTGGGAAAAAGTCTTGTTTTTTGCGGGGGAGGGGTATCAGGGATTGAACTCAGGGGCACTCCACCAATCAGCCACATCTCCAGTCTTTTTTTGTATTTTGTTTCGAGACAGGGTCTCACTGAGTTTAGCTCCTGGTTGATCATGAGGCTGGCTTTGAACTCTGTGATCCTCTTGCCTCAGCCTCCCAAGCTGATGTTCCTCATAGAAACAATCATTGCAGTTAATTTAAGAAACAATCAAAATAACCTGCATGCTCATTAGAAAGGGAATAATTACATGAATTATGATCTAACTAAAACTTTGGATTTTAAGCAGTCATTAAAAACAATTTGATGGGCTGGGGTTATGGCGCAGTGGTAGCGTGCTCGCCTAGCACGCGGGAGGCACTGGGTTCGATCCTCAGCACCACATAAAAATAAAATAAAGATATCCTGTTCACCTTCAACTAAAAAATAAATATTAAAAAAAAAAAAACAATTTGGTGGGGGCTGAGGTTGTAGCTCAGTGGTAGAGTGCTTGCCTCACATGAGTGAGGCACTGGCTTCAATCCTCCCAGGCAAACGCCACTGCACCCGGTTAAAGTCTTAAAACAAAGTCTCCCAACTCCCTGCTTAAAGTCAACTTTCAGTGATGAATATTATTGTCCCCTTCGCACTACTTTCTGGATTTAAGCAAGGCATTTAGAGCCAATTATGTAAATAAGAAACTACCTTGAAGCTAGTGCTGGGTTGGTTTGTAATAAAGAGAAAAGGCCGGAGGAATGAAAACTTGGTCAGTAATGCTGTTAATTAAGGCCAGACCATGAGGGTGAAATAGAGACCTATTAGAAAGAAATAGACTATAGGAAGGTAAGAGTTAAGAGGGCACATAGGCTGGGAGCAAACTTTAGAAAAAGAGTCTTAGTGTAGTGAAAAGAAATCAAGAGACTGACAAACTACTATCAAAATCTTGGTGTGCTTCCTTCTGAGTTTTTTTCCTATGCTTTTTTTTTTTTTTTTTTTTAAATATTTTTTTAGTTGTAGATGGACACAATGTTTTTTTATTTTATTGCTTCGTATGTGGTGCTGAGGATCGAACCCAGGGCCTCACGCATGCGAGGCAAGCGCTCTACTGCTGAGCTACAATCCCAGCCCTTTCCTATGCTTTTTATATATTTTAGTCTATCTTACATATTCAATTGTATATTCTGCATTTTCTGTTACAAATCTTCATTAAGTGGGGGTCGTGGCTCAGTGGTACAGTGCTTGCCTAGCATGCGTGAGCCACTGGATTCAATCCCCAGCATCACATAAAAAAACTAAACAAACAAAAACACCCAAATTCTTGTTTTTTTGGTACTGAGGATTGAACTCAGGGGTACTTGACCACTAAACCACATCCTCAGCCCTATTTTTTTGTTTTATTTAGAGACAGAGTCTCACTGAGTTGCTTAGCATCTCGCTGTTGCTGAGGCTGGCTTTGAACTCTCAATTCTCCTGTCTCAGCCTCCCAAAGTGCTGGGATTACAGGCATGCACCACCACACCCGGCCCAAACTGTTTTTTTTAAATATATTTTTTAGTTGCAGATGGACACAATACTTTTATTTATTTATTTTTATGTGGTGCTGAGGATTGAAGCCAGTGCCTCACTCATGTGAGGCAAGCACTCTCCCACTGAGCTACAACCTCAGCCCCCACCAAATTGTTTTTAACGACTGCTTAAAATCCAAAGTTTTAGTTAGATCATAATTCATGTAATTATTCCCTTTCTAATGAGCATGCAGGTTATTTTGATTATTTCTTAAATTAACTGCAATGACTGTTTCTATGAGGAACATTTTTATGACTTCTGGTTGAATCCTTAGAATTTATTTACCAAAGTGGAACTACTGCGTCAATCAATGTGGACACTGTAAACCTCAATCTTTTAAATATAAATTCTTCCTTAAATTCTTACAGATCCACAATCCTTTGTCCACAACCCTATAATTCAAAAAGCACTGAAAATTGAAAGCATTTTCATATTTTACCTGACCTATAATCATTTAGCAGCAAATCCTGAGTAGAAGTAATGTGAGGTAATTTATAGGCTTTAATTTTCCAATTTAGTGTGTATACTTATATTTTCTCTGAGATTCAATGTGTTAATTATTGGGCACTATCTCAGAACCCACTCAAAGTGTTAGGTAATAATGTAGCATTTGTAATTCCTTTTGAAAATCCCAAAGTGTCTATCTTACCAAATATATCTAGATTTAAGGGTTTTAGATGAGAATTGTGAATGTCACAGGAATGTGCTAGTAAGTTAATTTTTTTAAAAAAATTTGCTGATATTGTAACTTTTTATATTGATATTAGAGGCTGAACTATATCATTTCCCCAAATTCATATTTTGAAATCCTAGCCCTTAGTACCTCAGACTATGACTATATTTGGAGACAAGGTCTTTAAAGAAGTAATTCAATTAAAATGATGTCATTAAGGTGATCCTAATCTAATGACTGGTGTCCTCATAAGAAGAGATAAGGCCACAGACAGGCACAGAGGGAAGAGCCTCTCCTAGCCATGGAGATAGGCTTCAGAAGAAAATACTTCTGCTTACACCTTGATTGTAGCCTCTAGAACTGTGAGAAAATAAACTTCTGTTATTTAAACCACCTAGTCTACAGTGCTTTGTTATGGCACTCTAGAAAATTAATACAATTGGTAACACATAACTTTTATATCCAACAAAATCAGTAAATGTATCTGTTTTGCCAAAGCAAAGCAAGATACTATCCAAACACCACACAAATAAATCTTTTAAAATGTAATTGTTTTACTATTGTAACTTTTTATCCCTCTTCTGTGCTCACAATTGAACCCAGGGCCCTGTGCATGGTAGGCAAGTGTTTTGTGGCTGAACTACATGCTCACCCTATTACTGCAATGCTTCATTTTGAGTTTCTTCTCTCAGGGAAGCTTTGTAGCTCAGTTCTCCCTTAGTGATCACATTTTCTTGCAAATTCCAGTTGATAAACAAGATGGCACTTATTTTAGTTATTAGATCCTGTTGCCAAAGAGGTGTATATATAGTGTTAATATAGTAGTCCTTGCTTATCTGTGGTTGCACATGGTTCTGAGAAGTTGGATGACATCTTACATTATCTTGCTGTTTCACACAGGGCATGAATTATCCCTTTGTCCAATATATCCATACCATGTACTCTGAACTGCATGTTAGTCACATGTTAGCTGTCTTAGTTATCAGATTAACTGTTGAAGTATCACCATGCCTGTGCTGAAGCAATCCTTACCTAATTAAGCCTAATGCTATGTCATGTTGCCTGTGTCAGTCATTCCATCACTTCATTTTACCACAGACGTCACATCATCACAGAAGGGTAAGTATAGTACAATAAGAAATTTTGAGAGACAGATGGAGAGAACGCATATTCACATAACTTTTAGTATACTATGTAGTTATAATTGTTTTATTATTGTTGTTGTTGTTGAGGCACTGAGGAGTAAACCCAGGGCCTCTTGCATGCTAGGCAAGCACTCTACATTGAGCTACATCCCCAGACCTTTTCAAATTTTGAGACAGGAGCTTGCTAAATTGCCCAAGCTGATCTTGAACTTGAGATACTCCTGCCTCAAACTTCCAAGTACCTGGGATTACAGCATGTGCTATCTCATGCAGTTAATTGTTATTTTTATTATTAATTTCCTATTGTGCATAATTTATAAATTAAACTTAACCATGGTATATATGGAATAAACATAGGATATATAGGATTCAGTATTCTCTTTGGTTTCAGGTATACACTGGACATCTTAGAATGTATTCCCCAAGGATAAGGGGGACTACTATACATGGGTTTTATCATAGTTGTTGTGTTTGCCTAATGAATTCAAGACTAATCAGAATAGTTTGGGGTCTCTGGGATCACAAATCTGTCTCTTGAGGGGGCGGGGGTTATAGCTCAGCAATAGAATTTTGGATATGGGGTGTCCTCCATGAGTTCCTATGTTAATTCAAGAGATGAAATAATTAGATTATGAGAGATGTAACCCAGTAAGTTTCCAACATCGTAGTTGGAAAGGACTAACAGGTGGCAACTGTAGGCAAGTGGGGTGTGGCTGGAAAAGGTAAGTCACAGGGTCAGGGAGGGATGAATATCCTTGAAGGGTTTATCTTCCCTGCAGCCCCTTCTTCCCTGCTCCCGCTCTATTTTTCCTTGGTCAACTTGAGCTGAGTACCTTTCCTCTTCCATGCCCTTCCACCATGATGTTCTTTCTGCCTCACCAATGGAGGTGTCTGGCCATAGACTGAACTTCTGAAACTGTGAGCCAAAATAAACTTTCCCTCCTCTACATTGTTGTGACAAAACATTAACTAACACACCCAGAGTGTATGAAGGCCTGGCTTTGATCCCCTGCATTGCAAAAACACAAATAATAATAAAAAGCAAAAACAAAATCTGTCTTTTTAACTCAGGCAAGGCACTCAATGTTTTTATTCACCTCCACAGAGAACAAATTACTGTTCATCTGTGTGCAGGATTTCATATATAGCTTAAGTAATTTCTCATCTCTTCTATTCTAGGAAGTATATTGGAATAGAAATGTATATTATTATATCAATGACCGATGGATTACTTTAATTTTTAGATGTGTACCATTAGAAAACTTTGACACTATTATTGAATTGGTAAAACTATTGTTAAAGTGCTTATGTCACTTTACAAGTGACCCCAGTGAATTACATATCCAAAGTACTGAAATCTGTTAATGTATTTAATAGACATCTGAATTGACAAGAATATGGGCTATTCTTTCCTATTCTATACTGTTCACTCTTCCAGATAACAGAGAAATACTTTAAGGAAAGGGTGTGACTTTTTGTGGTGAAATAGAAATAGCTCCTGTGTTACTCTTTCCGTAAGACTAGTATAGGCAAGATTTTGCTAAGAGAAATGCTAATAAATAGGAAGTAGTTGGTATAGTGCAAGGGCATGTGCTTTTATGCTCTAGAAAAACTAGGTTCCTGGTTCTTGCACAAGGACTTGGGGAGTTATAAAAGTTTTGTTTGAGGAGTTGTTATAAATTTCAGCATTTATTGACCGTCCACTGCATGTAATGTACTTAACAGATTGTAAATCCCAATATAGAGAAATACTTCATTCAAGAATTGTGACACAAGTTAATGTATTTATGCTCAGAATATTTATTGAGTGCCCACTATATGTCATGATGTTCTAGGGGCTAGTAATGCAGTAACGACAACAAATAAAAATTCCTGTCCTCCTTGAATTTATGATTTAAAGGTAGAACTTACTTTCTATTAGTGGAGGTTACAGTTTAGTGAAATGGTGACTTGTGGCATTGGGGATTTTTAGAGTGCTTGATTTAGTTTTGATTTGGAAATATATCATTTAGGCTGGGCATGATGGCACATGCATGTAATTCCAGCTGCTTGGGAGGCTGAAGCAGGAGGACTGCAAGTTCAAGGCCAGCCTGGACAATCTATCCAGACCCCATCTCAAAATAAAAAGAGCCCGTGAGGTAGCTTAGTGGTGGAGCACTTGTGGGAGTTAATACCCAGTATCGCAAAAACAAAGCAACAAAACACAAACCCCACACAATGGCAACAGCAACAAAACAACAAAAAATCATTGGGCTGGGGGAATATCGAGGCCCTGGGTTCCATTCCTAGCACCAGCAACCTAACAAGACCAAAGAACATTGTTAGCATCACTTCTTCTAGTAGAGCATTTCTTGTTCCATCTTTTTGAGGAGTTTTAAAATATCAAAATGCCTTGGACTTCAAGGGATTTAGTAATAAGTTATTTTAAATTTTTTTTTTAGTTTTAGATGGATGCTATATCTTTATTTATTTATTTTTATGTGGTGCTGAGGATTGAACATGCTAGGCAAATGCTCTACTACGGAGCCACAGCCACAAGCCCGGTAATAATAAGTTTTAACTCTTAGAAATGAAAAAATAAAATGACTTACAACTAACCTTTCTTATTATATTACTGAGAGATTAAAACTAGGCTGTATTTCTCTTCCTCTTCTATACTTTACCTCCATCATATTCCTCATGTTTTCTGGGTCTGAAACTTGACAAGTGACATTTGCAAAAGGTACAGATGGTATGATGAGTTCAGAGATGCTATAAATTGGAATGATTCGGTTAATCAGAAAACATGGTTTGGTGCAAGACTAGTAAAATACTTGAGCTCTATCCTGGCCTGTGCATTCAAGAGAAGTCACTTAACTCTGGCAATAAGTTCTTTGTCTTTAAAATGAAGGATTAGACTACTTGATAACATTCATGTAAGACTAAGCCCTTTAAAATATGCATTTATGTAAGATTTACAAAGTGCCCGACACATAGTGCTCAAAAATGTTATTTTACCATTAAGCACACAACCTCAAATAAATGAAAAGGCTAAACATTACAGAAATTGAGCAAAATTTCCAAGGTCTATCAGGGAACAGGGGAAGCAAGGCTAAGAACACGGGACTTGTGATTGTACTATTTCCTTTGCAGTTTAGCTACCAGATTATTACTTTACAGGAATATGAACTTGATGTAAACACAGAAACATTGGTGGCAATAGAACAGACAGAAGAGGGATATATTTTATGCAGAAGTAAGCCATGTGTACGAAGGAAGGGTTCTGTAGATGAGATTCATCTAGTCTTTTGTCAGGAGGTAGCTTGTCTGAGGGTGAGGAAGGGAAAATGAATGTAAGGCTTTTGAGTACCAGGCTGAGCAGTCTGGGAGCCCTTAGTTCTTGATTAAACTGGTGGCATAATGCTAACAGCATTTTATGTTTAATCTGGTTGTGGATTAGTGAGTGCATTGGGGAGTTTGAACTGGAGCTTCAGAGACCAGTGACACGGTTGTTATGAGTCTAGTACAAAATGAAGGTCTCCAGCATGTTAAGGTAATGGGAGCCAGGAGGAAGGTACTTTCTGTAGTCAACAGACAGCGTTCAGTGCATATGTAAACTCATTTTAAATAAAAGAATTTATGAACATTCATTTTCTTTTAAAAGAAGTTACTATAAAGACCTGTGAGACCAAAAGAACGCTTCTGGAATTAAAACAGGGTTAAGCTCTTGGCTTTGTCATTTTCTAATTACGTAACCTAGGGAAAGCCACCTAATCTCTCTGGAGCTTCGGTTTCGTTTCTTCTATATTAAGGATGACAATCTTTACTTGACGCAGCACTCGTGGGCATAAAACCAGACAGCGTTTGAAAGCAACTAGCAATGGCGCTCAGTGTGGGTTTCGCCTTCCTTCAGGTGTCCTTGAGCCAGGTCCTGAGTAGCCAAAGGCCGCTGAGATCAGTAAAGCGGTTCTACCTGGTAACCCTGCGCGGGCACTCCTGTCCCGAGCTGGGATGGTCTTCGAACACCAGCCCTGCCACGGACCAAGCTTCGCGCGGGATGACGAGCATCCCCAGTCACTCGCGGAACAGACGCTTCGCCGGCACAGGGGCCCTGGAGCACGCGGCAGCCCGGCCAGCGTGGGTGCGAGGGAGAGCCCGGAACTGGGGGACGAGGGCTGCGGCGCCAAAGGCCGCAGCGGCCACCCCCGCACGGTCCGCCCACTCGCCCGCTAACTCGCCGCGGGTGCTGGGCCGCGCTGGCCGCGTTTGAAGTCTCCGGCGCGGCCGCTGGTTGGCGGGCGCGGGTCACGTGCGCCGGGCAGGAGTTTCCCCGACAGCTGGAGGCTGCGTGGGATCCGGCGGCGGCTCCGGAGCTCGGCGGTGCGGCCTTCCCCGCCCCCCTTCTCCTCCCCCGCCCGCTTCCGCCCGGCTTATTATCCTCCGTATTGACAAACAGAGCGGCCGCAGCGGCGACTTTGGGTGTACATTAGCAGTCAAGCGATGGGAGACAAGAAGAGCCCCACCAGGTAACAGCGCCTGGCCCCCGGGGCCCGGACTTGCAGGCGGCAGGGCCTTCGCGCGGGGCTCCAGGCGGCCACCTCGCTCACCGCTCGGGCACCGGGGCGAGAACGCAGGCGGCGCCGCTGCGGCGCGAGCACTGCCGCGTGAGGGGCTGGCATCGGCCGCCCCACAATGGAGCCGCGATGGCGGCGGCGGCGGCCCAAGCGGCAGCCCCCGGTGTCAGAGCGGTGGCGGCCGCGGCGTGTGCGACCAAGCTCCCGCTCTCCCCCTTCCTGGTCCCCTCCCCCTCCGAGCCGGAGCGCCGCGCGCTAGGGACCCGCGGGGCGGGGGGCGCGGAATTGGGGCGGGGGGCGGGGCGGGGGTGGCCCGGGGTGGCCGGGGCTCGGGCGCCGGGCGCGGCCTGCTGATGACCCGGCGCTGCGTCGTGTCCGGGTTGTGTCCTGCAGGCCGAAGCGGCAGCCGAAGCCGTCCTCGGATGAGGGTTACTGGGACTGTAGCGTCTGCACCTTCCGGAACAGCGCAGAGGCCTTCAAGTGCATGATGTGCGATGTGCGGAAGGGCACCTCCACCCGGTGAGTCCCGGGCCTGCCCCGCGCGCCGCGGGCTGCCGGGGTCGCAGCGCACAGGAAGCCCCCGCAGCTGCGGGCCCTTCCTATGACACGCGCAGACCCGGCGGGAGCGGGCGAGACCAAGGTGGTGGCCGCGATAGGAGTCGGGTCGCATCGATCGCGACCCACGCGATGGTTTGCGGCGAGGGGTAATTGAAGAGGCTGTAACGTTTCTTTTTTGCTGCCAAGAGAGAATAAATTATTTAAAGGAGGCATTAGTTCCTGCGATTTAATTCGTATCGCTGGGTGTAATGTCTTCTCCCCACTCCGCACATAAAAATGTTGACTGCATTGTTGTGTTAGTGTGCGGGCATCGAGGAGACTAAAATCCTCTTCAGGAGCGAAGGGTGTAATTTAATTTTGATCCTAAAAAAAAAAAAAAAAGGTACCCGATTGTAGAATACACAATATGTTAAACTGCTTTTTAAAAGTATGGACGTGTGGAAGAGTCAGACCAAGGTTTTGTTTGGTGTGCTATTCCAGTTCTCTAATATTTTCTAAATAAGTATTTGGAGGTAAGCCCAGTCACAGGAACACATTTTTATGGAAAGTATCAGAATCTTTAGTTCGATTAAATAGTAGCCTGTTAGAAAAACGAGATAAAGTGATGTCTGCCTATTTTCAGTCTTAAGTTTATGGTTTGTAAGCTTATAGTATTATAACTCTCTTTTAAAAAGCCACTTAAATGAATTAAGTGGATAAAGAAAGTCATCCAGGAAATTCAAAGTCAGGCGTTCTTGATATGCCAGCACTTAGTTAAAAGAGTTCTTGGCCTTCAGAGGAAGGTGGCCTTTGAATTAATACATTGTAATCCTGTGATTTATAGCTTAAAATTTAGATAAGGTACTTATTTTGATATTACAAAGTCTATTAGAATCTTAAATTCTCACAGTAAGCACACTGATAAGTTTACTGTTGCTTTTAAAATAGAGGGTTTATATAATTTTGACATTATAAATATTCAGTAAAAGTTAGGTTTCTAAAAATAAGGTATTCTGATGGCTTTATTAAATTTTTTAAATGTAGGACCAGAAGTCTCAAATTTTAAAGATTTTCACTGAAACAAGCTGCTTCTGACATGGTTGTGTTTTTGTAAATCATACACTTTTGAATATGAATTTTCATTTTGGATAAAATATTTTGAACATTTTTCATGATAGCTATTAAAAAGCAAACTTCAACGTTTGCTAAATTCAAGGGAAGATGAGACAACATTCTAAAATGAAAAAAATTACCTACTTGCTATTTTTGGACCCGTGTTTTAAGTATTTTGAAAAGAAGAGTATCATGTCATATGAGGTTGGTTTTGGTTAAGACTATACTTATATATCTTTGTTAGTACTTTGTATTTTAAAAAATTTTCAAGCACTATTTAGGAAATTTCTTTTTTGGAGGCAGGAACTTTAAATCTTAATCTCTGGTACTATATTGTTGCTTTTTGTTGTTCCCTCTCTATTTTCTTGTAGCCATTAGAAAAATACTGAAACTAGAAGAGCCTATATGTTTATTTGCAGGGACAGCAAGGAAGGGGGGAAGCTGTTGTCCTACTCCACAGCCAGTCTTGGGGTTAGAGGAACCCTGAGAAATAGAGTAGGTGGTGGCAGCTCAGAAGAGAAGAAACAGGCTGAATACCTGGCACCTGGAAGAAGAAGGATTATAGTGCACAGGGGAGTTGGCCCAGGACAGAGAAGTGGGCCTACTTTTTTAAAGAGGCTTGAGGCCCACATGGGAGCCCCTGACATTTTTTTTACCAGTACATCTGAGCTCTTGTAGATCCCATTTTTAGTGGTGGAAACATTACTTGAGGAGCACTCAGAGAAGCATTGTCATTTGGATTGAAACTGAAGAGGCTCTGGGCAACCCACCAGAAGTCTAAGGGACACTCTGTTCCTAAAAGTAAGTGTTCTGCACTGTGACCCTCTAAGCTTCTTCCTTCCTCTCTGAATTGTCTCTTTTCTTTTGACTTTGGCCCTGAGTTAAACCTAAGAGCTCTAATTTCTCTGTTATCTGTTACTTTCCTACTTCTGTTTCTGAAATTAAGAGTGGAATCCGTGTTTGAGTAGAATAATGGAACAGGGCATTGTTAATAAGGCAGATATTGATTGCACTGCACAATACTTCCCTCCCCAGCAATGCTAGGAAGACAGGATTAAAGGACTGCAGAACACTGTTGAGAAGCAAAAGTTTCAGTACTTGGAATAAATAATTCTCCATAGCTGACATGGTCATTAGCGGTTAGGTGATTTCAAGGATAAGGTTGTGGAGAGCCGGAGCTGGGCCTGGATAGCTGTAGAGCAGAAGGATGCAGTTAGCTGGAGACTTGTTTATGTGACCAACAGCCAGGATTTGAATCCCTTGGGTCAGACTGACCTCTGAACTGATTCTTAGTTGCCAAATGTGAGGCCAAATCTAAGCCATCCTAGACATTTGAAACATTTTTTTTCTTTTTAAACCTTCAGAAGATCCAGTTCATGGTCTCTCTTTGAAGTCTTTACTGACAATATATATTTTTTTCTTTAAAGAATACCTAGTTCAGATGCTTCACATTCCAATGGAAGACCATTTTCTTTGCCTATATCCTTGGGAGGTCATGTAGATCTGTACAGTGAGGTTACATTCATAGTATGTGTGTCAGAATAAAATGTGATTTGACATAGTTTCAATTCCTCAATTGTATTCTCAATTATATCCTTTTAAATTTATGCTATTTCTTTGATTGAATTTCAGTTTTGTATTTGGTGGCCTTCACTTAAATTTGATTAATCTCTTTTAAATCTAGAACTTAAATGACCTGAAATTTTCTGCATTGTCCTTTTGTGAGAAACAGGTAAATGTCAGACTGATGGGAAATATTAAAAAGAAAAATGATGCAATGGCAACAGATTATTGTCAAAGGCACTGCTCAGTCTTCAGAATCTGAAATTCTTTTTAAGGCAGTAAATGTTCCAGATATAAACATAAGAAAGTAGGAAATTAAGAGCCATTATGAATCATCAGAGAAAATGAAATATTTAGTGTAGTCTGAGTGAAGGTAGTTCACTCATTGATATATGACAGTAAAGACTAGTATCTTATTGAGCTTGCATATGGGAATGGAAAATTACTTCATTGCTTACTTCACAGAACAAATATTTAGAAGTTAAAATGATAGACTTGTTTGTTTTGGTTTTGAACTGTGGTCTAAATACAAACCTATAAAATAAAACCTAGTCTATTGCAGGTTTTCAAATATAAGTGTTATATTTTCTCAGGGTATGTTGTGGTTATTCCATTTATTTTTTCATAGGTGTTATTGTAGAAAGCTGTGGGAAAGACGACTTAGAAAGCACTAGATCTTGTACTAGGAATCTGGTAACTTAAGCTCATATCTCAACTACAACAGCAAATGTTTATTGAGCATCTTATACAAGAGTTGAGCTAGGTACTGGGCATACATTGGTGAGCAAAATATGTTTTTTTTGCTTTTGTAAAATTTAACGGTTTTCTTGTCAGATGAGAAGCGCTTTGAGTTGGGCAAAGTGGCTTCCAGTGGCTTTGGAGGTTGAGGCAAGAGGATTGCTAGTTCAAGGCCAGCTTCAGCAATTTAGCAAGGCCCTAAGCAACTCAGTGAGACCCTCTCTGTAAATAAAATATAAAATAGGGCTGGGGATGTAGCTTAGTAGTTAAGTGCCCTGGTACCAAGGAGGTGGGGGGAGAGAAGCACTTCGAGCTGTATGAAGTTCTCTGTGAAGTAATTATTAGTACATTTTTCCTTTATGTTTGAGCTGAAGAGGTGAAACTTCATTGAAAAGTATTGTTTACAACTGAACACAGTGTTATGGTAAGGATTTGACTATTAATGAAAATAATTACCTTCTGTAAAATGGGAATAAACTGTGAAGTTCACATTTTGAAGAAACAATTATCTGATGAAAATCTTTTTAGTATCATTGTTATCTTGTCATACTTGCTTTCTGTCTTTTAATTTGAGATTTAGTACTAATTCTCCTAAATCCTTGGTGTGGGAATGGGATTAAAAAAAGGCGTCTAAATAAACCCGCCCTTTTTTTTTTTTAAAGAAATAATCTGATTCCTGACCTTCCCTACCCATCTGAGGAACCTTTCCAGCAACCACTTATTTGTTATTCAGAGATTCCTTACTCCATGTGGTTTCTTGTTTGTTTTTTCTCCACCCTTTATCTTGAGTTAGAGTACTCATAGGTTCATTGTTTACAGGAAAATCGTCAAAGTGATTAGTGTTTGGAAAGTCTGTGGTAGTGGTTTTCAAAGTGTGGAATGAGGAACTGTAGGGGTCCTTTAATTAGTTAATTTTAGTTAATTTATGCATTTCAAACTATTTTTAATTTATGCATTTCAAACTATTTTCATAAAAACATTGAGCTGTAATTTGCCTTTTTCACTGTGTCCACACATATAGTGATGGTGCAGAGGCAGTAGTAGGTGAAAACAGCATTTTAGCACGAATCAGAGCAGTGGGACCAAATTGCCACATTCATTCTAATCTTCACCACCATGCCTGTGCAGTAAAAACGCCAGTTTCACTTAAGAATATCTTTTATGAAACAGTAAAAGTTACTAGTTTTATTAAATCTGTCTTTTAAATATTCCAATGAAATGAAAAGTGCACTTGAAACACTTCTGTGGCATCCCAAAGTGCAGTGGTTGACTGCAAAGGGAAAGCACTTGAAAAGCTGTTTTTTCCATAGAACATTGTTTTTCTTGAAAGGCCACCTGACAAACTGGTTATTTAAAATTGGATATTTAGTAGTTAGTTTCTTGAAAAGGGATATAGTAAGTCTGTCAGTTAAAGGGAAACAATAGTATTTGTTGTCGTAAAAATTCAAATTAAACTAGAATTTTTGAAAACTTGTAACTTCAACAGTGAGCTTTAGAGCCTCTGAGTCCTCTCTTTGTGTGTATTTTTGTATGTATTTACTGTTTTTGTGGTATTGGGGATTAAACTTAGGGCCTCCCATGTGCTGGACAAGTCCTCTGCCTCTGAGCCACATCCCCAGCCTTTAAAATTTTTTTAAGTTGCCCAGGCTGTCTTTGAACTTGGGATCCTCCTGCTTCAGCCTCCCAAGTTGCTAGGATTACAGTTGTGTGCCACTGGGCCCTGATCTTTTTTATTTTTTAGGTGGTTTGTTTTTTTTCTGTTGAGTACTTTAAAGACTTTTCTGATAAGGTTGCTGTTAATGTCAGTGAGTGCAATTTCTGATATTTTATCATGAAAATGGGTCAGCATTTGGAAGGGCCGCAAGGGCTGCATAACTCTGTGAACTCATACTTTCTAATAATCAATACATGAGAATTCAAAACCATGCATGGATAATTCATTCAAAGTACAAAATACCAAAGGGTTTTAAGGGAACATTATGAAAACTTTTGTTGGTGTGGTTTTAGATTTCAGATTGCGACTAAAACCTTTGGAAAAAGACTGTTTGTCATTAATATCAAAGAATATCTACAATTATTCGAGAAACAGCTATTTAAATACTTTCTCCCTTTTTCAACTACGTACTTGTGGGAGTCCGGATTTTCTTAATATTCTTGACCCAAAATGACATATTGCAAAAAAGTGAATGCAGAAACAGATATGACTATCCAGATGTTTTCTGTTAATCTTGATGTAAGAGGCTAGCAAAAATATACAGTGCCAGTTTCACACAAAATTATCTTTGCTTTGGAGAATACAGAATTTTCGTAAAAGTGTCATTTAATTAACGTGGTGTTTTTTTGTTTTTAATTTTTTTTTTTTTTTTTTTTGGTGCTGGAATTGGAACCTAGGGCTTATTGCATGCTAGATAAATACTCTACCACTGAGCTTACATGCTCTTAACCCCTGTTTTTGTTTCCAGTATGGTAATGATAGATAAGATCCACATAAACATAAACTAAAGCTCTTTAACTTTTAAAAGACTGTAGAGAGATCTGAGAACAAAGAATGTGTGAATTTTATTAGCTTGGCTTTTTACAGCAGAAAAGATTGACTTCACCAGGCATTCTTTTTCTTTCCTTTATTCTTTACTAAAGTCTCTCTGATAACTGGTATTCTACCTAATTGTGAAACTAACTGGTCACATCTCAATCTTCTTTCAAGGTCAACATCCCTGGTGTTTGATGTTGGTGTCTTTGTTCTTAAATCTGAAAACTTCTTCTGAATTTTCCTTTTAAGTTTTTGAAATCAGTGTTTGCCTAACCATGTCTGACTTCTCTATATTCCTTATCCTCTATATGGCATAAACTCCTTTCTGGAATCTAAGCTGAAACTATCATTGTCTCAACTTTGATGCTAACTTCTTGTCATTCCTTATATACAATCTATTACTCCATTATTTCTCAAATCTATTCTTTTTCCAGTTTTTGTAGCTATAGTTCAGAAGCCTCATCATTTCTTTAATTGAACAAATTGATTTCTAGAATGCTACGAACATTTTCTTTTGAAGACTATTTGGTGATGTTGGTCCCTATATATTAAAATAAAAAATTGAATGGTCTACAGTGGCTGCTGAATAATGATGAACTCCTGAGCATGGCATTCAAGGCTATAATAATCTATCCCTAAATTGCCTTTCTGTCCTCATTTCCTGCTGTGTATCCTGATCAGTCCTATGCTGTATCAGCACTGAAGTATATACATCAGATGGTACTTCCAAAGAAACCCTCTGGAATTACCGTCTCCCTAACTCCAGTTACCATTCGTGTTGATTCTATGTATGTATATATGTATGTATATGTATTTATTCCTAGAGAATCACTGAGTTGTAGTATAATTGTCTAGATGTTTATCTATTCTACAGGGCAGAAACTGTCATTCATTTTGGTATGCCCCAAACTAGTAAAGTACCCTGATCATTGTAGGTTTTTAAACTTTTTCAATTAATGTTTCTTTAATTTTGATTTGCTTTTTTGATGTTGATACTGGTTTTCCAATAATTTTTAAGATTGTGTTTGAAAAATACACACTTTTTTGTCCATAAGTTGTAGGTTTATATGAATTGTTTTAGTATTATTTCAAGGATAATGTTGTTTATAAATTCCTTATTACTTTAAAGGTACAGTTTTGGAAAGTCGTTATTCTTATGATCTTATTTGCAACCATGTAGGTCTTATTATGAAATATATTCCTTGACTAAATTGTAAGTTCTCTTGTGAATGACTTTAAATTTAAGATAATTGTTATTGAAGTCCTATCAAAAACTGAAATATGCTGTACATAAATTTGTGGTATTTGATATTAATTGAAAAATAGTTTAGCATTCACATTTTTGTTTGGATTGTACTGAGTTTAAAATAAAATTGGAACTGATTGAATTTAATTATAATTAAAATGAAGCTAAATTTTATGATTGAGGTAGTAACGTTTTGTCTTATAAACTTGTACTTTTTGAGGTGCTTCAAACTAACCCCAGAGCTTCACATTGGCAGGCTAGCGTTCTACCTCTGAGCCACATCCCCAGCCCTGACTTGTACTTTTAAAGATAAATCAATTATGAAATTTAGGAATGACTATATAGAAGTTAGACAGATATTAGGAAAATAATGTAATTTTTTTCCTCATCTGCTTCTTCACTCTCTCTATCCTCCATGGTTCTGGGGATCCAACCCAAGTCTTTGCCATACTAGGCAGGTACTATACCACAGAACTATACCTCTAACTCTGCTTTTTTACCATTCTTATTTTATTTTTATTTTTTTACTGTTCTTATTATCCAGAGTTAAGCTAACGGGAATCATTTTTTAAGAATTGTGTTATCGTTATGCCTGCATAGTGAGCTGCTTATTCTTTAAGACCCACCTCACACATCTATTCCCTGTAATATTCTCCTAGGCCCATTCCACACCTGCCTTCTTTTGTGTATACCTCTGAATGTGGCATCCATTTAGCTACCAAATTTCCTCATAAACCCAAGATTGATTTGTGCCTTTTCTATGAAGCACATTCTATATGATGAATTAACCATAGAGGAGAGGATGGCTCTTTGGTTAAAGCAATGAGGATATCTGTGATCTCTTTCTAGAATCTGAATAGTTCAAGGTGAGTTTGTGATACCTACTTGTATTATAGCATTTAGCACACTATAGTTCAGTTACATGTATTCATCCACTTCCTTGCTATGCTTTGAGTTTCTTAAGTGAAATTGCAGTTTTTTGTTATCTTTTTGCAGGTGCTTGGCAGAGTGCCTGGGAAATAATAGGTATTCAGTAGAGGTTTGTTGAAGCAGGTGTATATAGATATTAGGAAAAATAAATTATTATTGGGTTTTAAAAAATATAACCTTTGAAAATGTGGGAATTCTGATGTCACTATTTGGAAAAGTGCCCTTCCATACATATGGGTGAATTATTGGAAGTGGTAATGAACAAGGTCATAGAATTCTGCACAAGCTCATTGGGCATATATCATAGATCATGAGTGATGGTAGGACTACAGAACTATGGATAAGTCTGTTCCAGCCCTCTAAAGAGTTTGAATTCTGTCACAGAAGATAGTATTTGCGAATGATGTACAGAAGGAATTTAAAATAAAATTTCAAATATAGTTCTAGTTTTTGAGGAAGACCTATTCTCAGGTTATGTGTGAAATTGATTATTTTGATTGGGTGATGTGATGCATGCTCGTAATCCCGGCAACTCTGGAGACTGAGGCAGGAGGATCTCAAGTTTCAGGCCACCCTGGGCAGTTTAGCCAGATCCTGTTTTAGCATCATGGCTAATATCCAGTTTGGTTGATTACCTTTCTCCCCTATGGGATTTCAGCCAAATGATATTCTTTGAAAGAGCTGCTATTTCATTGCTGTTTAAAACTTTCTTTTTGTATATGAATATGTGTATATTTCAGAGAAACTACTATTTTTTAAGACGATGTCATATAATTGAAGTAAGATTTCAGTAGACCAAAATTTTCTACCAGGTGTACTGCCCTTATATCTAACTTTGAAGGAAAAAGGAATAAACAAAAAAACTTCACCCGACTAGGTTAGTCTTAATAAATCTCTTTGTCAAAGAGAAAAGGGTGCAAAAATAAATTAGTATTCAGACAACCTGGGTTTAATCTAGGGGCTAAAATAATTTCTCTTCATCATCAGCCATACAGGGTGGTATGAAGCCAATGAAAGGATATATAGGAATCCATTTTGAGCACAATAAAGCATTACACCAGTGCTTTGCCTATGCTAAATTTACATATTAAACACTTTGAAAATAATCTCGCGAACCATCTTTGGGAAACAACAATTTTATAATAGGATTACATTATTAAATTTAATGTCTCTTTCTTGTTGGTCATGTTGTCACTGACCTTCAATATGCTATTCAGGAGTTTGGTTTTGTGTTTTCCTTTTCTTTAAATATAATTGTAAAGCCTTTATCTCATGGCTGTAAATGGTGACCTTTACTAATAAGGAATATATTTGAACAATTTATTGTCACCATGTTAATTTTCAGTTATTGGTGGTTTCTGGGGGCGGGGGTAGGAATTCACTTGTGTAATGCTTCCCTGTGTTCAGGATGAGTTCCTGTATAGCCTTCATTTGCTTATCAAACCACCCTGTGCAGCTGGTGAGGAAGCTGGTCATCTAGTCACAGAAATATATTAGACCCTAGATTGAAACCCAGCTTGTCATGACTGCTGGTTGATCTTTTCACCCTTTTTTCTCTGGTAGAGAGGTTTATAAAACTATCCTAGCTAGGTAAAATACTTCTTTGCTTATTCCTCTTTGCTTCAAGGTATATTGGGCCATCGTATTTGGTAGAAACATTCTGTGGTGTATCAAGTTTTCATTCAAGAATTTAAATGGGATTTTCAAAACCATGTATTTCCCTTAAATAATTATCCCTTTAAAAAAAGTATTAGTAAGTAATTATCTTTCCAGCTTATAATTTTAGTGGTATTGCAGTTATATAAAATATTATGTCATTGTGACTTTGAAAATAAATTATTCATTAAATCAAATATTTATTGAATATCTACAGTGTTTTATTTATTGGCTTTTATGATTACCACTTAAACTTTTGTTGTATCAGCTGTGATTGGTAACCATTTACTTTAAAAGATTCTGTATCCATTTGATAATATTGCTTATTGTACAAAGTTACAGAATTGTTATTAGAGAATTTTTAAGCAAAGGAGCCTTCCAAGAGTCTCCAGAGTGGTCGTTTCCTGAGACAGGCTAATTACTTTACACCTTAAAAGGTAAAAACAGCCAGATGTGGTGGTGCATACCTGTAATCTCAGTGACTTGGGAGGCTGAGGCAGGAAGATCTGTTAAGTTCAAGGCCAGTCTTAGTCATTTACTGAGATCTAAGCAATTTAGGGAGACCTGTCTCTAAAGTAAATGGCTGGAGATGTAAAGTACTTCTGGTACAGTGTGAAGTACAGTGGTAAAGTACTTCTGGGTTCAATCCCTAGTAACCCTACTACTCACTGCCAAAAAAGTTAATACAGTCTTCAGAGGGTAGACTGAAGGGTTTGTGGTAGGATGATGGTATTAAGCATTCAAAATGGGTTGAGACCAATGTTTGCAAATCCTCCTTATTGGGATTTTCAGCTGCTCTGGAAGATTCTATTGGTAATGTTTTAGCAATCTTCTGGGAAAGGTCTTTTTCCCTTTTTTTGGGGGGGGGGGACTTATGGTTCTAGCTTAATATACTATTTATAGTGGAAAAACACAGGCCAGAAAGATTATGAATTGTTCAGTGTCAAGAGCTGGCTAATTCATATATCTGAATAGTCAAGTCACTTTTTATTCCCTTTTTGTGATAGGAATTAGGTTTGTCTAGCAGGTATCTCCTTAAGTATTTTTTCTTACAGTTTTCCTAATACTTGATCTAGTGCTGCACATCTTGATAACTTCTAACATTAAACCCACTGCTTATAGTAAGAGAAGGACTAAATCGTTAAAATCTGTGAGCAGTATGGTGAATGAAGAACAAAATGACTGTTTTCCCTATATTAACTAATATTTTGAAGTTCAGATGTTAACAGATTTAATTTTGATTTAAAAAAAAATTGGGGATGAAGCCTGGGACACTCTACCACTGAGCCATATCGCAGCCCTTGTTGCTTCCATTGTGTTTAAGGTAGTCCCACTAAACTGCCCTGGCCTTGAGCTTCAGATTTCCTGCCTCATTCTCCCAAGTAGCTAGGATTACAGGCACGAGCCACCATGCTTGGCTGTTTTTCTGTCAACTTTACATAGCATTTTTCTGTGATGTTCTTTAGTAATTTGCATTAGAATTATAATCTTGGCATCTTTCACTATATTAAATATATAGGATTTTATTATACATTCAAATTTTCAGTGCAGGAAAATACCTGTTTCACATGTACATATTTGTTTTTAATTTTTATGTGTATTCATTATGAAAATGTAAAACAAGAGCAAAAGCAAAGAATTTCAAATTTTAAGAGTTCTCTCAGCAATTATATAGTATTATAGTTAAGAGTGTGGACTCTGGAACAGTACTCTGTGGGTTTGAATATTGGTTTCTCCACTTACTAGCTGTGTAATCTTTTGAAAGTTATGCAATTTTTGAATTTTAGTTTTTTTTTAACTTGTAAAAATGAAAGTTATGATAATGCTTCACAGTTCTGAGGACTAGATGCAGTAATTCTTGTATTTAGCACAGTGTGTGGTATAGAGTAAATCCTCAAAAACTGTTAACTAAAGAAATCAAATATACAAGTGGTGATACAGTAATAGATGTCCCTGTAGGGGTATAACAGTCCTGATTGTAAAACATTTGGGTTCTAGTGGGTAACTTAAAAAACGAAAGCATAAGAGTAAGTGGTTTTTACTAAAATTAGCATTTTCCACAAACTGCTTTAAGGATATTTTTATCTTCACCCTCTTTTATCTACACCCTAGCCTCCCTTCCCCACCCCCCCGTGTGTGTGTGTGTGTGTGTGTGTGTGTGTGTGTGTGCGCGCGCGCGTGCGTGCAGGCGCTCACTGCCAATGTCCTGATGTGGACTGTCACATAAACACTTGGGCCATATTAGTAAGTTTTAGTATCTAGGAAGTAGGAAGTACAGTAGAAGTGGGAAGTAGTGTGAGTAGACTTAAGAATTCAGCAGGTAAAAATACCATGTTTTGTTTTTGTTTCTTATTATTTGTTGTAGTTAAAAAAGTAAATGTCTGTTCTCAAGGTTGGGGGTGTTAGAGCATGGCAATGGTCTTTTCCAGGTGGTTGCATCTTCTATATTATGCTGATTCGTCTGCCCCTGTCTTTCACCAATTCTGTCTTGTTCTTTATGATTGCTTAGGCATTATCCCTCTCAAAAAGAGCTCTGTCCCTAGGCCAGAATAAATGCCTTTTAAATTAATCTTAAAGCATTCTATAAAAAAATGATGATTGTATTTACACAGTGTACCAAAAATATGTTGGTTTTGCTTCTCTTCCCTCCCTGGATTGTTCTTTCTGAGGATGGTACACATTAGTCCAAGAATCAGATTTTATTTATACATATATGGCTTTTTGGTAATGAGTAAAGGTGATTAATGATACAGCAAATATAGTGTAAGTCTTAGTTGATCATGATGATTGTAAAAATTCTCAGTGCCTGTGTCACAGTATCTATCTATGTCATAATACTGATAATGCTTAACTGAATTGTAAAGGCCTTTGTTGTTCATTTGATTCTGCTGCTGTTTTAAACTGTTTTTCACTTCTTTTTTTCCCTAAGGAACATTTATTTGAATTCATTTCTTTCATAATCCTATGAGTTGGATGGAGTATGTTTAATTGTGCCCATTTTATATTTGGTTAAAAGAACCTACATCAGTGTATGTAGTATGAATACCTGCATATTCAACTTTTTCAGCAGTTTTTTAAAACAATAGTTTTTTAGTTGTTGATGGACTTTTATTTTATTCATTTATCTATGTGTGGTGCTGAGAATCGAACCCAGTGCCTCACACATGCGAGGCAAGCACTCCATCACCGAGCCTCAACTCCAGCCCTTCAGCGGTTTTTAAAATGTTTTTTTTTTTTTACTATCAGTGAAATGCATGATTGAAACTACTGCCACCAGCATTTAATTCTTATGTCATTCTTGTTTGTTGAAGCTTAACTACAAGCAGAGAAACCATTTAGTTGTCATTTAGTAGTACTACTACTAGTAGTAAGCAATTGCAGCAGGCTTGGCAAGAGACAAGAATGTCCTGAGCAAGGGTAATGCCAGTGGGGAGAGGGAAGTGAATGTGTTAGATGTGTTTAGGAGAAAATTTATAGTATTTGATGGTTGATTGGATATGGTTGCGAAATGTAGAAAGTTGGGTTGTATAGTAGGGAGGAATCAAGATGAATACAGGATTTTGGCTTAATTAAGCAGGTGGGTGAATGGTGGTACTTCTCGTTGAGATAGGCCTGGGAGAAGGTAACAGTTTACTTTTAGATTTAATTGTTTGGTGCCTGGGGGAATTTTGAGAGGGAAGATCTCTGAATAGCTTAGATATGTGGCAGTAAAGCTTGGGAAAGAGGACAGGGCTATAAATGCTTACTTGATAGTCATCAGCATACATATCTGAGTTGAAGCCAAGGGAGTAGGTAAAATAGATCAGGGAGACAAAGGGCTGTGCAGGTGACAAAAAAGACGTAGGATGAATATTTGAGAAACATCACTATTTTTTTTCAGTGATAGAAGATGAACATCCCACAAAGAATAATAAAGAAATGGATGGGAAAAAATAACTAGGGAATAAGAAGCACAGGAGAGTATAATATTATAGAAACTGAGGAAAGAGGATGGTTTTAAAAGAAAGAGGGATGTATTTAGCCTTGTAAAAGTCCTTTATCTTGATCAGACAGAATCTTCATTTTTCTGTCAAGTTTCATGTTATGTTTAATAGGTATGACATTTGGATCTACATTGTAAGTTCTAACAAGATAATAATCCTGCATAGTGTTTATCCCAACCTTTTCTGAATTATATCTATAGGTTAAATAAAGCTAGTTAATATTGGTGGATAAAGATGAGTAAAATTATGTTAGTAACTAACTTTATTGCCCAAGGAAGAGTGCTATAATTATTTAGTAATATCTGTCTTTTGGCCTGTACTTCTAAAGGAGGCTCTTGATTGTAGCTACAGAAAGTAAAGGAATTAATAAAAAAGATATTTAATATATATATATATATATATATATATATATATTTGGTACCAAAGACTGAACTCAGAGGTACTCGATCACTGAGCCACATCCCCAGCCCTATTTTGTGTTTTATTTAGAGACAGGGTCTCACTGAGTTGCTTAGTGCCTTGCCATTGCTGAGGCTGGCTTTGAACTTGCGATTCTCTTGTCTCAACCTCCCAAAGTGCTGGGATTATAGGCATGTGCCACCGTGCCTGGCCAAAGATACTTAAAATATTGGATTTATCTTGGTAAGAATATTTTAAGGGCCAAGGGCATAGCTCAGTTGTAAAATGCTTGCCTAGTATGCAAGAGGCCCTGGGTTTAATACCCAGCACTGCAAAAAAAAAAAAAAATAATAATTTTTTTAAAAAATTGGCAAGTAAATATATAGTAACTTTTAAAACCTTGGATAATTGCATAGTTAATTGTGAGGGATCATGTATGAAGAAACTATGTTCTCTTTTTAGGAGGGATGAATCATAGCACTTTTTATTGATTAACCAAGCATATCATAGTACATTTTATAAAACTGTTTTTGATCTATAAAGCAATAACTATCTCTGCAGGACACTGAATTTGATATGATTTATGATGCTTAGAGATTCAGATTTTATGAGTGCTGAGGAAAAAGCTATTTAGAGCATAGGCAGTGTAAGGGAGTAGCTAAGACTCTAGAACTGAATATCACTGAGTGGTTCGTGAATTTCGAAAATAATTTAAACTATCCATTAAATAAATGGGGATTATGGGACAGATGATGGCCTAGGTAATGGAGTTAGAAAGGAGAATAAGACATCCCTGCCCTCTTGGAATTTAAGTTCCAAATAAAGAATATAAAGCAAAGTAATTGTAGATTTTGGTAACAATGGGAATTATTTGAAGTAGGTAGATTCCTCTGAGGGTGTCATAAAAGCTGAAGGTAAGAGAAAGTGTTCATGAAAGAGTACTGGTTGATAGCAAATTTAAAGCCCTTTTGATAAGAAATAGTTTGTTCTGTATGGAGCAAAGACTAGTATGTGGTGAAGCAGGGGTGGGTGACATCATACAAAGCCAGAGAAGTAGGCAGGCTACCAGATCACAATCTAGTCATAAATGATACTATACATTTAGATTTTATTGGAAATGTAACAAGAAGCCATTGAATAAAGAGAATGGATTGGCAGGATGCAAGAGTGGAAATGGAAAGGTGAGTTAAACTGTTCCTCTAGTTAGGTGGGAGATGATGGGGCATTAATATTTTGAGATTAATTCAGATACAATGGGTTTGTATCTTATTGTTATTGATGCTTTAGTGTATGGTTCCATGAAAAAGGTGATTAATGAACATCCATTGGAGATTTTGAAAAGTGCAGCATTTCAGTACTTTTGTATTTATATGTGCTGTGTGGGTGTGTGTGTGTGTGTAAAAGAGAGACACAAAGAGAGAGAGAGGCAGTAAGAGAAAAATAGAAGATGGATAGATACATAGATGCATGCATGCATGCTGGGGATCAAACTCAGGGCCTGCCTAGCACATGTTAGATAACTGCTCTACCACTGAGCTACCACCTCTAGCCCTATGTGCATTTTTAAAGTGATAGTGGAATTAGTTATTTTAAAGTCATATTATTAGCAGGAGCCTAGTGAAATGTAATAGAGGAATTGCTATTTTAAAGTTTTAAACTCATTTGGAAATAAAAATGAATAACTTTCAAAGGAAAATGAGGCATTTAGAGTTACTCTTAAGTTATAGTAACTATTATCATTGACTTGAGACTATTGAAATTTATTGTTAGAGAAGTGAGCTATTGTTTTATAAAATCATTCTTACAGAGAAAATATTTTACTCTTATATTTTAGAGATGGTTATTAGGAATTGATTTGAAAACTAATGCAGGGCTTCAAAATGTGGTCAGATTAATTTTAATATTATAATTATATTGTTTTTCCTGTCTTTTCTCTTACAGGCTGCAGTTCAGGTGTCAGCCAGAGCTGCAGTTACCTCAGGGCTCACTTGAAGGCAGATCCACTTCCAAGTTCACTCATGTGGTTTTCAGCAGATCTTAGAACACCTGCTTCTGTCTTATGTGACCGTTGGCAGGTCTGGTTGTTGGTCAGAGACATCAATTTGTCATGTGGCCTTTTTTATAGGCTTCTCTAAACCTTGGCAGCTTGTTTGCCCCAAAGCAACATATGAGACAGTAAGGCAGAGCCCCCCAAAAGGAAGTCTCTTTTTATCTACTTTTGGAAATGACAGCAGTTTGGTTTCTGTTTTTTTCTAAAGGAATACTTTCTTGTGGGTTAGCATTATTAGAATTCACACAGGATAGATTTGAATATGGCATCTTAATCTCTGGATCTTTTTTCCTAAACTATTCCAATAAAAATCATTTTAGATAGTTTTATGGAATGATGACAACCACAAAATGTAGTTTTCAGTGCCAGTTCCTAAGTGACCCTTACAGTTACCTGTATCTGTTCTATAAATATAAACATGTGAGATCTTTGTGCCATATACTTACTTTTCAGTGATTAGAAGTTAAGGAGGAATCTAATTAACTAGAAAAATTAACTAGATGACTCTTTTTTATATTTATAGTTGGAAATGGAAGTCTTTGTATGAATTAGTCTATTGTTATAGTGGAATGTCTAAGCTTGGTAATTTATAAAGGAAAGAGTTTAATTAACTTACAGTTTGTAGGTCAAATGTCTATGATTGGGTGGCTCCATCTGTTTGACTTCTGGTGGAGCCTCATAGTGAATGGTATCATAATTGGAAGAGCAAGTACAAAAGAGGTCACATGGTGAGAGTGAGGAGGGGTCAATCTTGCTCTTTTTTCTTTTTTAAAATTTTATTTATTTATTTTTAATGTGTTCTAGTGAGTTATACATGACAATATAATGCGTTTTGACACGTTGTACACAAATGGAGCACAACTTCTTCCTCTGGCTGTATATGGTGTAGAATCACACTGTTAGTGTAATCATACATGTAGATAAGGTAATAATATTCCTCTCATTCCACCATCCCCATACCCACTCCCCTCCCTTCCCTCACTGCCCTCTGCACAATCCAAAGTTCTTTCATTCTTCCCTACCCCTACCCTCACTATGGATCAGCATATACTTATCAGAGAAAACATTTGGCCTTTTGTTTTTTTGATTGGCTTATTTCACTTAGCATGGTATTCTCCAGCTCCATCCATTTACCTGCAAATGCCATACTTTCATTCTTCTTTAAAGCTGAGTAATATTCCATTGTGTATATACACCACATTTTCTTTATTCATCCATCTGTTAAAGGACATCTAGGTTGGTTCCATTGTTTAGCTATTGAGTTGAGTGGCTATAAACACTGATGTGGCTGTGTCACTGTAGTATGCTGATTTTAAGTCTTTGGGTATAAACTGAGGAGTGGGATAGCTGGGTCAAATGGTGGTTCCCTTCTAAGTTTTCTGAGGAATCTCCATACCGCTTCCCATAGTGGCTGCATCAATTTGCAGTCCCACCAGCAATGTATGAGTGTACCTATTCCCTTATATTCTTGCCAACAGTTTTTATTGCTTACATTCTTAATAATTGCCATTCTGACTAGAGCAAGATGAAATCTTAGAGTAGTTTTGTTTTGCATTTCTATAATTGCTACAGATAACGAACATTTTTTCATGCATTTTTTGCTCAATTGTATTTCTTCTTTGAAGTGTCCAGTTCCTGAGCCCATTTATTAATTGGGTTAACTATTTTTTTGGTGTTAAGTTTTTTGAGTTCTTTATATATCCTGGAGATTAGTGCTGTATCTGAGGTATGTGTGGTAAAGATCTTTTCACATTCTGTAGGCTTTCTCTTCATGTTATTGGTTGTTTTTGCTCTTTTATAACAATTTGTTCTTGCAATTAATCCCCTCGGAGGACATCCCCCTATGACCAAATCCTTTCCACTAGGTTCCATCCCTTAAATGTCCTATTACCTTTCAACATCTCCATACTGAGGATTAACCTTCCAGCACATGAACCCTTGGTTCATACACACAGACCACATCCAAACTATAGCAGTGTGATACCCCTGTTGGAATGAATGAATCATTTAAAAACTAATGGGTTTTTATTACAATACTTTTAAAACCCAGATTTACAGAAAAATGAATAAACTTTTACTCACAGCAATTTGTATCTTAAATTAAATAGGAATGTAACAATAATCTTGACAAGTGTGCTGTCAAACTTTATTAAAAACAAATATTACCTCATAACAAGATTAAAATGTAAAATTTTCACTGAATTATATTTTGAATTTGTTTTGTGGAATAATGATTTTATGGACCATTTTATCCCATTACACTTAATTTGTTTCCTTCAAAGAAAGACATTATGAAACTACAAATTTTTCAAAGGTAAATGTTTAGCGGCATAATGATAAAAGGAGTATTAAAATGTGTATCTGCTGTGGCAATGACATGATTAAAATAACATGATTAGGGCTGGGATTATAGCTCAGTGGTAGAGCACTTGCCTCGCATGCATGAGGCCCTGGTTTCGATCCTCAGCACCACATACAAAGCAATAAAATAGAGACATTGTGGCCATCTACAACTAAAAAAATATTTTAAAAAAACATGATTAATATATACTGAGTTAAAGGCAATAGCATATCTTCATGTAAGCTTGAAGAGAAAATAAGATTCTGTTGAGGAGGATATTTTTCTTTCTTTAGCAATTTTTCTTTAGTGGAGTGTGGTGGCACATGCTTGTAATCCTAGCAGCTAAGGGAGGCTAAGGCAGGAGAATCTCAAGTTCAAGGCCAACCTCAGCAACTTAGGCCCTAGCAACTTAGCAAGACCCTGTCTCAAAATAAAGAAAAAAGATGGGCAAGGGATGTGGTTCAGTGGTTATTTATCAGCAGCTGGCATACTTTTATATGTTTTAATGGTTGGTTTCTTGATAGGTAACAAGTGGTTAAAAACTTACTGAGTGATAAATGGGAATTGTACTAATACTTCTAATCTGTAGTCTAAAAGATTGTTAGTTCACCTTCATAGCTTCTTTATTACAATTCAGTAAATGTTAATGGCAAGAGCTAAAAATGGCAGATTTTGATGAACTAATTCTTATACTAATATTAAAAAATAATGCTGGCATTTCAGTGAAATGAAATAGTTTGATAGTTAATATTTTGGTATGTTAAAATATAACTGTCTTTACAGTGAACATTCAAAATGAAACTAAGCAAATCTTTTACTTTGTCTTATATTTCTGATAATACTAGAAGTTTTTATTGATGCTGTGGTTCACACATTGTTTCCATATTTACTTTTGTGTGTGCATATATAATAACCTGATGAATTTTCATCTTTTTCTCCTGTAGTTCTATATGTATTAATAATCTCAAATAAAATTAAATAATCTTCTTATTCTGATAGAGAAGAAAAACCTGGATCACTTACCAGTAACTGGAGTTCTCCTATTGGGTAATCTCCACAGATCCACATTCTTTGAAGTTATTGTGAATGCCTCGAGGACCAAGGAACCGTTGAAATTTCCAATTTCAGGAAGGTAAGCAAGTACACTGACGCATGTCTCTAGCATCTTCCAAATCCCCTACCCCCAACTTTCTTACATATACGTCTGTACTGCATGCCCCCTCAGTTCCAGTGGATGCCCATCAGGAAGATTCTCATGCTGGACAGAAGGGCAAGAGGTGGATCTGTGAGGGAAAAGACCCAATAGGATAACTCAAGTTACTGGTAAGTAATCTAGTTTTTACAAACTTGAGAAATTTTTCTTCTCAAATTTCTTCTCTTTATGAGAAGTTTGTTTAATAGAAAGGAAGTTGTTTTGGATAGTTTCTTTTGTTATGTCTAATGTGGATTTTGAAAATTACTATAGGGAGTATATAGTGGACTATTAATGGACATATGAATAAAAAGTATGATGGATATTATTTACATAGTAACTTTCTAAAAAAAGTATGTTCATTAGCTTTGGTGAATAGGGTAGTTCTAAAGCAGTGTAGGGATTTTCTTTATTTTTTCAGTGCTAGGTGTCAAATCCAGGACCTTGTGTATGCTAGGCAAGCACTCTAACACTGAGCTACATCCCTAGCCCCTGTTGATTTATTGTTTTTCCTTGTTCCTAACAAAAGGGCTTATTGATAGGAAGTATAGCAGAATTGGTTCAGTTTGAGTTCTCTGATTCTTCAGGTGACAGATAATTTATTGAGTTGGTATGTAAGTGTTAAAATTAGCTAGTTCTTTTCTTTGGAGTTCTCTGTCATTTGGTAATAGTATCAAAAAACTATTCTAAAAGGGTGTTTTTGGCACATAAAGCCTGTAGTGGTGCCCCGCTGTAGCTGTTTTATAAACTTTTATTTATTGTAACTAAGGCTTCTCATAACTGAATTCCATTCTTTTTTTAAAAATATTTTTTAGTTGTAGATGGATGCAATACCTTTATTTTATTTACTTATTTATATGTGGAGCTGAGAATCCAACCCAGTGCCTCACACGTGTAAGGCAAGTGCTCTGCCACTGAGCCACAATCCCAGCCCTCAGTTCCATTCTGCTTAGCCATTTCTTCAACTTGAAATTCCTGTTTTCATCCTACCTTAGATAGTTGTCATATTTTATGCTTTGGTCAGTGTTTTCCCCTTTTCTTGAAGTGACCTTCTCCCCATTCTACTTTTCTGTACTTTTAAAGTTGAGGCATGCCCTACCCTTATCAGTTATTTTTTTGCTAGCTGTTTTCCCAGTGGAATAGTGGGATTTTTGTGAGACTATGTTAATCTGTGTGGAATGTTCCTAGTATAGTTCCTAGCAGCATATGGTAAATAATCTTGTTAGTATTTGATTATAGCTTGATCTTAAACATTACTTTGGTTATAGTTATCTGTACAACATAGTTTTGCTCTTAACTATTAGCTTTAAGTTATATTGCCATTTTGTGTGCTCCTCGAAAGGGTTTTATAGTTTTTAATTTTCTTTATGTCCTAACATCAGTGATTAAGATGAAATAATATCTATTGAAAAATTAGTCATGTGGATTAATGAATATATTTACCAGTTTTTCATGTATGAAACAGATTCTTTTCCCTTGTCAGTCCTATGTATTCCTGTATTTTTTCGAAAAACATTTTTCCCTTGAAAAGCTAGTATAGTGAAATTCTCATTGTTTGGTTGAATTTCTGTGGTATATAAAGAAGTGTGTAGTTATGAGTGTTGGTTATACTGGCTTCACTTTAAGCTGTTACCTAGTATAAGAAGACAGCCTGGAAGGTGGGTGCAGTGGTATGAATCTGTAATCCCAGCTACTCAGGAGACAGGCAGGAAGATCACAAGTTCAAGGCCATCCTGGGCAATTTAGTGAATCCCTCAGCAAAATTAGTGAGGATCTATCTCAAAAAATAAAAAAGTCTGGGGATGTAATGTAAGCTCAGTGGTAATGTGCCCTGGGTTCAATTCTTATACCTATATAAATAAATAGAATAAAATTAAAATTAAAAAGTAATGGAGGGGCTGGGGTTGTGGCTCAGTGGTAGAGTGCTTGCCTCTCATGTGAGGTAATGTGGTCCTCAGCACCACATTAAATAAAGGTATTATGTCCATCTACAGCTAAAAAAAATATTAACAAAAAAAAATGGAAAAAACCTGGAAATTCAGTATACTTGATTTTTGAGGTTTAATATCCTAAAAGATTATTGCTTGATTTTCAGAAATGTTTGTTTTTAAGAATACCTGTCAAGTGAAGGAGTAAATGAAATTTAATTTTAAGGTCATTGAGAGAGAAAATGTTCTTTGGTGAATTGTCTCATAGAAATAATCACCAGAGAATCAGTTCAAGTCCAATCCTTAGGCAAGCCAACATAAAGAACATTTAGTCAGATTACTTAAATACTAGCTTTGAATCTGCTATTGCACATCTGTGTAATATTCTCTTAAAACTCATAGTTTGTGTGATGTTGTAAAAACATGATGGTTGTACTTATGGTGCCCTTATTCTTTGAAGATAAATGCTGAAGTATTTGAATGCGGTATATCTTGATGGGTTCAGGAATGGGTTCAGAAAACAGGTATATGGATATTTGGATTGGGTATGTGTATGTACATGTAGAGAAAAAAGGAGAGATAAAGCCAATGTGGTAAATGTTAACAAATTTGAACCCTGGTGAAAGATAAGATGGTATTCATTTTACTGTGAACATTTCTGTGGCTTTGATATTTAAAAAAAAAAGTTGAGAAAGTGCTTTAAAGAGATCTTTATTGTGCTTCAGCACCTCTAATTCTAAATGGAAATAATAGAACCTATTCGTTCCATGCCTTGCTGCAAGTAGGCACAGTGGGATAACGTTTGGCAGAATAACAGCCAAGAGAACTCTAAGAAGTTTTTTCCCCTTTGTCATTAAAGATGAGCTTCATAATGGGTATCTTTTACAATGGAAAGTTTTGCCTAAAAGTTTCTTAGCTTAAAATATATCTGTTCCAGCCAGGTCCTGTGGCACATTCCTGTAATCTCAGCTACTCTGGAGACTAAGGTAGGAGGACCAAGTTCAAGGCCAATCTTTCTAAAAATAAAAAGTAAAGAGGACTGGGTATGGAGCTCAGTAATGAAGGGCCCCTAGGTTCAATCTTCAGTACTAGAAAATATTATTCCCTTTTTAAATTGAGGGCATATTGAATTGTATTTAAATAAGAACAATTATTTTAAAAATAGTAAATATAAGTTGATATGTAAAGAATTGAAATCTTGAATGAAGAATAAGGTTTTAAAATAACTTCATAAATGAGCAAATAGACACAACTGAAGGGAGAAGTTAGTAGTTTGAAAATGGAAATTAGAATTCTTTCAGAACAGCACAGGAATATGAGATGAAAAACAAGAATAAAAAACCCTAAGACATGTTAGAGGAAAGGTTGAGAAGCTCCATCATGTATCTAAGTGTAGTTTCAGAAGAGAGAATACAGGCAATGATGGAGAAAAAATGATTAAGAATTTTCAAGAATTAAAAGAATATATAGCAGAGCTGGGCATATTGGCACACGCCTGCACTCCTAGTTATTTAGGAGGCTAAGACAGGAGGATTGCTAGAGCTAAACACTGTCTCCTAAAACAACAACAACAACAAAAGGAAATTAATTATAAAATAATTAGAATAGAGTTACAACAAAAGCATTATATGAAAATTTGAGGGATGCTAGAAAAAGTGTTTTGATTATATTAAAAAATTGAACATATTTTGAAAATAAATATTCAACTGAAAAAAAGAAAATAAACACTAAAAAAGAGGCACAGTAAAACCAAAGAAAGTAGGAAGAGAGGGACTACAAATAGAATTTGATGAACTAAAATATTATCAAATGTAAAAGCAGTATTTTGATTAGTCAAATCAGAGCTGGTTATTTTTAGTTGATTCTGGGAATACTCATCAAGAAAAGCTATAATAACCAGTAGTAAAATTTTAAAAGTATTACTACAAATATAACAATAATTTTAAAAACAAGAAATCATTATTAAATTTATATGCATATAAATTTCAAAACGAGGATGAAAAAAAATTTTGTGGTACCAGAGATTCAGCCTACCAGTACTTAACCACTGAACCACACCCCCAGCTGTTTTTCATTTTATTTATTTTGAGACAGGGTGTTGTTAAGTTGCTTAGGGCCTCCCTAATTTGCTGAGATTGACTTTGAGCTAGCGATTCTCCTGCCTTAGCTTTCTGAGTTGCTGGGATTACAGGTATGCACCACTGTGCCTGGCACCATTTAGGCAATTGAAGTTATAAGTAAGGCAATTGAAGTAAACCCCCTCAAGAAGAATAGTGTTTTGTTTTTGTTTTTGTTTTTAAATAATAGGCCTGGGGGTAAGACTCAGTGGTGTAGTGCTTGCATGACACATGCAAGGTTCTAGGTTTGATCCCCACACCACTAAATAAATAAATAAAGACAATTCACATACCGTACAATTTTCCCAGTTAAAATGTGCCATTCAGCCAGGTATGGTAGCAAATGCCTGTAATCACAGCAATTCAGGAGCTTAAGGCAAGAGAATCACAAAAACAAACAAAAACCTGGGATTATAGCTAAGTGCCAGTGTGTTTTCATCCTCAGTACTGCAAAAAATAAAAATGAAAGTACAGTTCAGTGGGTTTTATTTTTTATTTTATTTTTTTAATTTTGAGACAGCATCTCACTAAGTTGCTTAGGCTGGCCTTGAATTTGTGGTCCCCCTGCCTTAGCCTCCCAAGTAGGTGAGATTATAGGCAAGCACCACATGTCTGACTCCTTCATTTCCTTTCCCCTTTCCCCTTTCTTATTGTGCCATGATTACCAGTTAATTTTAGAAATTTTTCATCTTCCTAAACCTTTTATCCTTAAGCAGCTACTAGTCTACTTTCTGCTTCTATAGATTCACATTATCTGGACAGTTCTTAAAAGGTCCATATAATCTTAGGCCTTTTGTGATTGGTTTCTTTCACCTAGCATAATGTATATAATGTCTATCCATTTTGTAGCATATATCAATGCATTTCATTTCCTTTTAAGGACAAATAATAATATTATGTTGTGTGTGGATAATATCATATTTTGTTTATCTGTTCATTGGTTGATGGATATTTGGATTGTTTTTTGCTTTTGACTATTGCCCTGCTAGGAACATAGTTACAAGTTTGTTTGTTTTTGTATGGTGTTAGGGATCAAACACAGAGAAGCACTCTACCATTGAGCCACATCCTCAACTTCTATGTACAAGTTTTTGTGTAGATACATGTTTTCATTTCCTTTGAGTATACATCTAGGAGTGGATTTCCTGGGTCATGTGGTAACTGTTTAACCTTTTGTGGAACTGTCAGATTGTTTTCCAAAGTAACTACATTATTTTACTTTTCTATCAGTAATGTACAGGGGTTCCAGTTTTTCCATACCCTCACTACAACTTTTTATTATCTTTTTTTGGTACCAGATATCATTGAACCCAGGGGCACTTAACCACTGAATCACATCCCCAGCTCCTTTTTTATTTTATTTTATTTTATTTTTTAAATTTTGAGACAGAGTCTTACTAGGTTGCTTAGGGCTTTGCTAAGTTGATGAGGTTGGCTTTGAACTTGCAATTCTCCTGCTTCAGCCTTCCAAGCAGCTGGGATTAAGGTGTGTGCCACTGTGCCTGGCCATTATCTATCTTTTTGACTACTGACATCTTAGTTTGTGTGAAGTGAAGTGGAATTGAAAGGAATAGTTTTAGTGGTGGTATTTGTAATCATAATTACAGATGTGCTTTGGGGAACGCATCCCAATTTTATATAAATTTACTCAGAACTAAAAGAGGGAAAACAACCTTGATCATTTTTTTAGTACCAGGAATTGAACCTAGGGATGCTTAACCACTGTGCAACACTCCTAGCCCTTTTTATTTTTTTATTTTGAGACAGAATCTTAAGTTACTTTAGGGCCTTACTAAGTTGCTGAGGCTGGCTTTAAACTTGAGATCCTCCTGCTTCATCCTGCTGATCTGCTGGGATTATAAGTGTGTGCCCCTTGAGTCTCCCCCCCCCCCACAATACCTTTATTTTATTTATTTATTTTTGTGTGGTGCTGAGGATCAAACCCAGTGCCTAACCTGTGCTAGGCAAGTGCTGTACCACTGAGCTACAACCCCAGCCCTACCTTTACTCTTTTTTTTTGGGTACCTGGGATTGAACTCAGGGGCATTCAACCACTGAGCCATATCCCCAGCCCTGTTTTATATTTTATTTAGAGACAGGGTCTCACTGAGTTGCTTAGTGCCTCACTGATGCTGAGGCTAGCCTTGAACTCAGATTCTCCTTTCTCAACCTCCTGAGCTCTTAGGATTACAGGCATACTCCACTGTTCCCAGCCCCACCTTGATTTTTTTTTAATATATATAGTTTTTAGTTGTAGCTGGTCACAATACCTTTATTTAATTTTTATGGTGTGCTAAGGATTGAACCCAGTGCCTCATGCATGCTAGGTGAACACTCTACCACTGAGCCACAACCCCAGTCCCCACCTTTATTCTTAATAAGACAATTTTTTTTTCTTTTAATTTTTTTAGTTGTCGATGGATCTTTATTTTATTCATTTGTTATTTATATGTGGTGCTGAGGATCGAACCCAGTGCCTCACGCATGCTAGGCAAGCGCTCAACCACTGAGCCACAGCCCCAGCCCTTAATAAGACAAATTTAACTTTGAAACCTAGATTGAAAAGAATATACAAGGGAAAATATTTTGCAATCAATTTTATTTATGGACACGGACATGAAAATTTTAAATGAGTTAAGAACATAAGGATGGTTCAGTATTTAAAATTGTGTTTATATAATTTATAATACTAGGAAAAATCTGGATGAATTTCATAAAAGTATATGATAAAAACTCTGTAAAAAAATTCATTCATGTTAAAAATTAGATAAGTTATTTATGTATTTTTGGTACTGGGGATTGAATCCAGGGGCACTTTACTGCTGAGCTACATCTCCCCACTCCTTTTATTTTTTTGTGAGACAGGGTCGCTAAATTGCTGAGGTTGACCTCAAATTTGGAAGCCTTTAGCCTCAGGCTCCCAAGTAGCTGGAATTACAGGCCTGCACCACCTTGCTTAGCTGTAGATTATTCTTATGCCTTTACTTTTGCACATGAAAGTCATTTCCCACAAATAACCCATCAGGTTTATTGTTTAATATGATTAACAGAAGTAACTTTGGTAATATTTTCTTTTTTTAAAAATATTTTTAGTTGTAGATGGACATAATAATTTTATTTATTTTTATGTGGTGCTGAGGATTGAACCCAGGGCCTCACACATGCTAGGCCAGTGCTCTACCACTGAGCCACAACCCCAGCCCGGTAATATTTTCTATTAAATAAATTTTAAGCAAACTTCCCACCCACAAATATGGCATATCCTGCCTTTTATTCAAGCCAATTTTATATAAAATTTTCAATAAAATTTCAATTCCCTGTACCAATAAAGAAATAAAGAAAAGGTCTGGAGGAGAAAAAGAATGAGAAGGAACTTGTGTTTGATATTAAGACTGATTTTAAAATTAGGTATTTAGAATGGGCTACTACATACTGCATAGCAATAAAAAAGAATACTACTACATACAACATGGTTTTCTTCGAAATTTAATGTTGCATGGAAGAATTGAGACAAAATATTACATATTGGTGATTTATTTATGAAAAGTTAAAAAATAGGACTAATCTATGGTGAAAAGAGGAAAAGAGGTTATCTTGGAAGCATGGTACTGATTAGAAAGAGTCATGTGAGAGCCTTCTGGAGTGTGAGAAATGTTAGTACTTGGTTTGGGATGAATCACATAGGGCTATTTGTGCTTAAAAATCAGACTGTATGTTGGGCTGGGATTGTAGCTCAGCGGTAGAGCGCTTGCCTCGCATGCGTGAGGCCCTGGGTTCGATCCTCAGCACCACATACAAAGCAATAAAATAAAGACATTATGTCCATCTAGAACTAAAAAAATATTAAAAAAAAAAATTGTGGTCATTTAAAAAAAAAATCAGACTGTATGTTTAGTATTTTTGTATTTTACTATATGTAAGTTATACCCCAATTTTTTAAAAATTGTGGGATTTGAAATAATATTTATACAGGAAAAGACTGATAAATGTAACACAATAGAGTGTTCAGCAGTGAGTCTCTGGTAAATGCCAAAGATGGCATTTATTAGTAAGGAAAGAAAAAGTAGATTGTTGAATTGATTTTATATGTAGAGGGGAAAACTAGATCTCTCCTTTAAGCCATATGCAAGGGCTGGGGGATGTGGCTCAATGGTAGAGTGCTTGCCTAGCATGCGTGAGGCCCTGGGTTTACTTTCAGCACCACAACAAACTAACTGTATGCAAAAATAAATTCCAGTTGAATTAAACAATAAATATGAAACGCTTTATTTCGTGTGTGTGGTACTGAGGTTTGAACCCAGGGTCGCTGTATCACTGAGCTATACCCCCAACCCTTTCTATTTCTTATTTTGAACCAGGGTCTCAGTAAGTTACTGACACTGACTTTGAACTTGTGATCCCCTGCTTCAGCTGGGATTACAGGTTGGTGCCACCATGCTTAGATGAAAAATTATTTTTTAAAAAGAGCAAAGTATAGAAAAAGATGTCATTTTAGAATGTGGAAGTTCTCTAACAAGTCAAGAGGAATGAGCCATCAAGGATAAATAATTTTACTCTTTTAAAAAAGAAAATAATTTGCATCACTAGCAGGTATGTACAGTATCTTTAACAGCCAGTGGATTTTTGTCCAGGTCTAAAAACTGAAACAACATGACAAAAATAGAAATAAAATGAGCAATGGATATAAATGCACTTTCTAGCAAAGGCAACTGGAAATTGGAATGACTAATGAACTGAAAAGATGTGTAGTCGCATTTATAAGGAAATTCAGTTGAAAACATATGAGCTATTTGTTTTCATCTATTGGATTGCAAAGCTCAGAATGGCGTTTTGTGTACTTGAAAATGTGCATACCTAGTGTCCAGCAATTAATAGCTAGTTAAGGTATTAGTCTACTGAAACTTGCACATTTGCTCAAGGAAATTTGTATATGGAAAAAAATCTAAATGTTATTCAGTAGAATAGCATATAAAATAATATATAGAATAATGGTATCATGAAGAATTGCTTAGATCTATGTTTAGATCATTATCATTAATGATTATTTTAATAAACAAATTATACTTTCTGTGTCTACCTGTTGTTTTAAGTACTTTATATGCATCAATACTTTTAATCCTCATGAAAACTGGGAAGTAGGTACTATTATCATCTCCTTTTTATGTATGGAACTACTGAAGCATGGAGGGATAAATAACTGTACTAGTCTTCTTTGTTGCTGTAATAAAATACCTGAAGCTGTGTACTTGATAAAGATAAAAGCTTTATTTATCTCATAGTTTTGGAGGTTGAATTTCTATGACTTGGTATACCCATCTGCTCTACTTGTGGTACACAGGTCTCATGGTGGATGACATCACAATGTCAGGGGCATGTGCAGATAAGATTTAATGACTGGAAGCCAGAGAATTAGGAAGGATCTTTTTTTTTAAAAAACAACTTGTTCTTGAGATAACATACTCACTTTATGAGACTAGCATTAATCCCTTCTGAGGTGATACCCTCGGTGACCTAATTACTTACAGTTGGCCCCATCTCTTAAAGGTTTTCCACTTGGCCCCACCTTTAAAGGTTTCATCACCTCCTTTTTTGTTTTCTGTATGATACTGAACCCAGAGGCCATCTACCACTGAATCACACTCTCAGCCCTTTTTATTTTATTTTGAGGTAGGGTCTTGCTAAGTTTCTGAGGCTGGTCTGGAACTTGCCTCAGCCTCCCAAGTTGCTGGGATTACAGATGTGTGCCACCACACAGGTGGCTCTACTACCTCATATGACAATATTATAGACCAGACATCTAATACATGAACCCTAGGGGGTACTCTTAAATCATACTCATGTCATATGAATAAACCCAGTCATAAGTAAATAGCAGAGATGAGATTCAAAGTTAGTATATGAACCTCAGTTGTCTGACTTTAGAGTTCACTATGCCACGTTACCTTTTTGTGTGTGTGAACATGGAGGGACCGCCTTATAAATGAAAGGAAAAGTTAAATTGCACTCTGTGACGTCACTCATGGTATTGGTTGCCTCTGGATGTGTTTTGGACGTGAGGGGAATCTGGTGATAGTAGTTGAAAGAAAACTGGTTTTGTGGGCTGTGTGTTTTTCCTTAAATAATATGTATTACATCTTTAAAAGAATTTTTTTTTAGTTGTAGATGGACAATAATTTTATTTATTTTTATGTGGTGCTGAGGATTGAACCCAGTGCCTCAGTGTGCTAGGTGAGCACTCTACCACTGAGCCACAACTCCACCCCCTATTATAGCTAATTTTTGCAAACAAAAAAAAAAAAGAAAGAAAATAGAGGGAAAAAGAAACTGCAAGGATTGACCCTATTGTTTTAATCTTATTCTTTTTTTAATAATAACTTTATTTTATTTATTTTATATTTGTGGTGCTGAGGATCAAACACAGTGCCTCACACATACTAGGCAAGTGCTGCATCACTGAGCCACAACCCCTTATTTTTGATATTGGTCTATAGTTAAAATAAAAAAAGCAATGGCTCTGACACAATAGTTATGGACTAGTCTAGTTCTAAGAATGAGCAGTAGATAAGTGGTAGGTGCTAGGGAGAGGGAGATGAATAGCTTTCATCCTCTCTTTAAGGAGTTCAGAGAGTTACAGAGGAAGAGAGAAGGGAAATAATTTAATTCAGTTGTTATGTGCAGATCTTTCCTTCTTCCCTGTCTCTATCACTGCCTCATTCTCTCTAAATACAAAGAGAAGAGGAAATGCCTTGACTTGAGGTATGGGAAGCAGGTACTGAAATATTGATGGCAGTACGATTTTAATAATATTTAATCACATTAGAGATTAATAATATTAAATAATTATATAAAAATATAAAATAATATACATAAAATATATATGATGTAAATAATAATATTTAATGATATTAATATCATCGATGGCACTTTCTGTTCTTTTACAAAACTACTGAAGAATAATCTCTGTAATGGTCAGAGATTGTAGCTTGTTCACCATTTTATCTCCAAAATTTAGTGGAATTCCTTGTGTTTAGTGGACTTGTGGATGCTTGAATAAATAACTTTCACATTTTATATACTTTTCACTTTTATATTTTACTCTCAAATTAACTAACACCTTAACCCAACATTCTCCTTAAACTATTTGATGTATCTTCCGTTGGTTCTATTAATTCCACTGGTTGCCAAGACTAAGGTAATTTGAATGAGAACACTGTAAGAATCGTTTTGTGCCAAAGAACTGTGACTTGAGTAATATTTTAATCTGTAGGAAATTTTGGATATCAAAATTCATTTTAATTTTATTTTACTAAGTTCAATACATTTTTTTTAGAACTAGTAGTCTTAAAATCTCATGACAGCACAATTATTATTCTCAATGTTACTGTATCCTCTTTCAGTCAGTGCTATTTTATAAAACTATTTATGTTCTGTGTTTTATTTCTGAAATTCTTAATTTCCTAAAACCACATTCATTTCAATTTCCAGATGCACCATGGACTGTTTCCAGATGATACTAGTTAGTTTTTAGTGCAAGAAATGCTTTTAAAATCAGTCATGGTATCTCATAAAGAATAGTGCTATTATTTCATTTCATCCTAGGGAGAGAGTTCTATTTTCTTTGATGGTAAATTTGATTGGAAATCAAATGTGTATGTGAGATCCTCCCAAAAAGGCAATCTTAAATATCAGAACATTGTCAAGAAGGGATAAATTTGAATAAATCACAGTGAACAGTGCTTGTAATTCAAGCATTAAACTTATAAAGTTTAATGGGTTACAATGGAGAAGATCCTAAAATAAAGCATGTTATTATTATGCTGGATGGATGTGAATTTGGTCAGCCTTCTGTTCCATGTATATATGGTGCTTTTTTGTTACTATGTAACCCTTTTACCAGAGATAATAGGAAGGGAGTCTGGTTACCTTTTGGTGGAACAACCCTACTGGCTTAAGTCTCTGCCTAGAATTTTTGGTCATTTTCTTTTTTGACAGCCTGGTAAGCTGTTTTCACCTTAAAAATCAACTTATCCAAGATGTATTCAAGAGGAACTTAATATTAACTAAAGAAACAAACAATATTAAATTCAGTAAAAGTATTAAAATATTTATATGCATTTAAGACCACACATTAAACATGGCTAATTTAGAATAGCCCTGTCCAGTACAAATATAATGCAAGCTGCAACTGGAGTTGTAGCTCAGTAGTATAGTGCTGGCTTATGTGAGGCCCTGAATTCAATCCCCAGTACTGCAAAAAACGGTGGGGGGAGCCATGTATGTAATTTTAAAAGGTAAAGTGGAATAGGTGTAATTACCTTTCTTTCCTACTTTAAAATTAAAAAGGTAAAGTGGAACAGGTGAAATTAAAAAAGTGAAGTGGAACAAGTGAAATTACCTTTTTTCCTACATTTTTTATTGATACATTATAGTTATACATAATGATGGGATTTGTTTTACATGTTCGTACATTCAATATAATTCGGCCAATATCACTCCCCAGCGCTTTGCCCCTGTCTTCCTGTCTCCCATCCCTTGGTCCCTCTTCTCTTCTGATCTCCCGTTGATTTTCTGAGATCTGTCCTCATCTTTCTTTTCCTTTTTCTTCTCTTGCTTCTGCATATGAGAGAATACATAGGAACCTTGATCACTTTAGTCTGACTTAATTTCACTTAACTTTTGGTCAGTACCATCCATTTTCCTGCAAATAACAATTTCATTTTTCTTCATGGCTGAATAAAACACCATTTGTGTATATATACCATATTTTCTTTATCCACTCATCCATTGATGGACACCTAGACTGGTTCCATAGTTTGGCTATTGTGAATTGCATTTCTGTAAACATGGGTATGCATGTATCGCTGTAGTAAGATGACTTTAATTCTTTAGGATAAATACCAAGGAATGTTATAATTGGGTCATAGGTGATTCCATGCCTAGTCTTTTGAGGCACAGTCATACTGATTTCAGGTGAAATTATCTTTAGTATTACATTCGTTTAGCTCAATATATCTAAAATGTTATTCTTTTAATTATTAGTGAGATATTACAATCTTTATTTTATACAAAATCTTGGAATCTGGGATGTATCTTTACATCTAAAGCACATCTTGATATGGATCAGGCACATTTTAAGTGCTCAGTTTCCACATGTGGTTTCTGTATTGTACAGCACAGATTTAAGGGTGTCTGAAAAAGAAATGTGGTTTTATTTTTTCTATTACTTCTCACTAAAGATGCTTTAAATTTTTTTTTCTTTTATTGCTTCACTTGTTCATGGGTACTCAGCTCCGCTGTTGATCATTGGTAATCTGAAATCGTGCTGTCCATTTCTGTACTTGATAGCACATTTGGGTGATATGATATGAAATATCATATCTAGGTTTACTTAATTTTTTTTTTTTTAGTTGTAGCTGCACACAGTGTCTTTATTTTATTTATTTTTATGTGGTGTTGAGGATTGAACCCAGTGCCTCACGCATGCAAGGCAAGCGCTCTACCACTGAGCCACAATCCCAACCCAGTTTACTTAATTTTTATATGTGACATGTATAAGCTTTTGGAATATGGGCTTCTACTTTTCATCAGAATGTCTGACTCAAACCTACATGAGCTAGAGAATTTAGGATTATTATATATCATTATTCACTAATTGAGCAGGATAACAAATCTGTCTTAGTTTAAAGTCATGACCTCCAAACCAGGATTCCATACATGATGATTTCTTTTTTATAAAGTGAGATTCAACACCTCGCTTTATGGGAATTGTATTTTCTTTCCCTAGTTACTAAATGCTTTTCAGAACAACTCATTTTTCTCTACTTTTGTCCCTGGTAAATATTATTTGAGAGTCAGTATATTGCAAAATAGAACACTGTGGTACAACATAAAAGACTTAATATTTTGATAGCTTACTGGTTTCACCTTTCTTAAAGTAAGGCGTATTTAAGAAGATTGTCCTCAGTAATTGAATTTTTAACCTCTGATACTGGTTATCCATGTGTTTCTACTTCAGTGAAGAATTTCTATAAGCAGTGTGAGACTTTTTCTTTTGTGGTGGGATCTCTCCCTATTTTATCTAAGTTGTCCTCCAACTTTTGGGCTCTCAAGTGATTCTCCTGCCTCAGCCTCCTCTGTAACTGGGACTACAGGAATATGCCAACACGCTTGGCTACTCCTGTGAGATTAGTTGCACTCTGGATATATAAATGTTCAGATTCTGAAGTTTGTTGAGCCACCTGTTTTCTGATCTTAATTGCTTAATTTCTATACCTGTTCTGAGTTTCCAGTCCTTCAGTGGTAGCCTTGTTATTCCACCTCCATTCTAGCAGAATCTCAAACCTTACCCTGTTCCTTCCCAATCCTGCTGCCCAGGCATATCCATTATTGTTTGCCTATTCACTGTGAGCATTCATCCTATTTAATTTCATTGCCCTAGCCAAATGAAAGCTGTTAGTTGCTTATTGTGGTTATTGGTGTTTTGGCCAAATCTCTGAGTTGCAGGCAATTATACAGCCAAAGAAAAGCACACCAGGTAGCATAGAAAGAATGCTAGACAGCATGTGCTAGCAGCTGAGAGTGAGCAGAACTAAAAACTGGTAGAAGAGCAAATTAGTTTTCTTTTTTTCTTCTCCAGATAGTCTTATCTACTGCCATGATACTAATTTTCAAAAAATTGCAGTTTATCACTGAACATTTGCTGAGACCAGTTAAATTTGAGGTGCTTTCTCAAAATTGAACAAAAGAGACACTGTGCCTTCTCAGGTTGTGGTTACTTGTCATCCCTGTTTAAATCTTCAGGAGTATCCATCCCTGCTTTAATTTTCTCCCTTCCTGCTCTGTCTTAGAGGTTCTATAAGTATCTGGTGGTACCAGTTTGGCGTATAGTCTTGTTTTGTTTGGGCCTCTCAGTGTTGATTTGTGTCATGTTTTGAAGAAATTTATTTGCCATTATTAAAAAAAAAATCAAGAAGACCTAGGATGTGACTCAGTGGTAGAGTGCTTTGAGGCCCTGGGTTCAATCCTCAGTACTGCAAAACAAAAACAAAAATAAAGACAAACAAAAACATCAAGAGATTTCCATCTTTTTAATATTGGCACACTAAGTCACATTTGTTCACTGCAGTAATTTGTCCGATTTAGTTGTGGCTTGCTTTCTGCCTTTCTCATAATTTCCTTGTTTTTCCTGGGTTTTTCTATGCCTGCCTTTCTTAATGCTTATTACAAATCTATTCTCCGAAGATAGTTGTGCTTGCAATGCTTGTTCTAGATAATCTGGTTCCTTGCTACTTTCAACTTTCTATTTTGTATTATAAAATTTTTAGTACAGCCAAGGGGACAAAGGCTTAGGATAAAGCCCACACTCCTTAATGCGCATTTGTATCCTTTCATGGTCTGGTTCCTATTTATGTCTTCAGTCTTCACTCTTGACATCCACTCCTAAAAAGTTATACCCTGGCCAAATGACCCACCCTATTTCCCTCCACCATATGGTCTGTTCTTTCTGGCCTTTACACTTGTTCTAATCCCTGGATGCTGTTTTACCTTTTCTCTCATTTTTGGTCTTCCCACCCCAACCCCCACCTGCTCCTTCCTCCCAGTTTAGTTAATTACTGTTCATTTCATGTCTCAGTTTAGTTGTCATGTCCTTCAGAAAGCCTTCTCTATACCTAGAGGATCTGCCTAGGTACCTATCCTAAGTATTTCTATAGCTGTTTAGATTTAATTCAGTTTTCAACACATCATGACTTCATCAATAATCTGTACTTCACACTGTTTTATAGACTTTTTAAAGATAGATAGCACACCTTTGATTCCCAAATCCTTTCATAAAATGGGTGTATAGTAAGTATTTTTGAATGGATGGTTCATTTCTCTAAGTTCCTCTAATAATTCCTAATTGGGAATTTTTGTTTATGTCATTTCTATTGTATAGAATATTCTTCTCACTCTTCCAACTGTTATTCATTCTATTAAGTTTCATCTTGGGGGATACATCCCTAACAGATTTTTTGGCCAGTTTCTGTGTCTTATGTACTTTTCACTTCTTTCAAGTTTAGAAATACTTTTTGGAAATCTTTCATTTTAGCATTCAGCATTTTTTTATGTATGTTTCTTTAAATTAAAGTTATATTTAAAGCCACAATTTCATTTTAAGGTGTTAAAATTTGCCAGTAGCCTGTGATTTATTTGAGAGCTGGCTAAAGTAATTTATCTGATTATGTTCACTCATGAGTTGAACCTCTGTTACTTTCCTGATTATTCTTCCTCATTTGTTGAGAACTCTTAACATCTAGCCAAAAGTTTTTATATTTACCTAAATTGCTTAATCCAATTTAGACTTCTACATAATAGGACTTAGTGCATGTATTTTAATCACTTGTGAATTTTTCTATTTTTTCACACTAAACTGAAGATTGAAACTATGTCTGTTTTGTTAAAATTTACCTGTTATACTATTTTAACGAATATTGTTATTTTGAAGATCTTATTCAATGTATGCATATTTAATGTGTGACTGAAAGTGTTTTCAATGAGATTTGTTCAAGAAACGAACCTCATTTTTTTTTTTCATATGGGAACTATTAGGCAGTTATTTAGGCAATTCCACTTGTATGTCTTCTAGGTGTTGAATCTAACATGTAAAATGGAACATACATCCCTCTCCTCCAATTCTCCTTTCTTGATGACCCTCTTATTTTACCTTGTATTTATTTCTCATTCATCTACAAATCCTGTATGCTCTATATCTAAATATATACTTAGAATTCCATCACTCCATCAACCCTCTACTGTTATCATCCTCATATAAACTGCTATCATCTCTTTCCTGTTTATTGCAGTAAGTTGGTAATTTCTTCTGTTAATGCTTGTCTCCTCTTATCTCATCTTCAAATAGGTGCCAGGTAATTTTTAACTTTCATCAGATCATATTCTCCTGCTCAAAAACCTTTCCATCCTAGTTAATATCTCATCCATATTGGAATAAAATTCCAAGTTATTTCCATTGTCTGATAGGAGGAAATCCTTATATAATTCATCCTTGATTGCTTCTTTAAACTAATTTTACCATTTTCTTGCTCACTCACTGCTGCAGTTCAGACAGTTTGTCACCTTAGTGTTCCTTGAATATGCAGGCCTCTTGCCTCAGGGCCTTTGGATTTGGTCTTGTCTTCCCTGCAGTGTTTCACATCCAGGTTCCCGCATGAATTACTCCCTCACTTCATTCAAGATTCTGCTGAAGTGTAACATGTCAGAGGGGCTTTGTTTGTTTCCTTAGAGAAAAATAGCATTTCTGTGTAACACTCTATTCTCATATCCTGCCTTATTTTTCTTCTGCTACTCCCTAATGTGTATGTGTGTGTGTGTGTGTGTGTGTGTGTGTTTACACTTATTTATTTTACTAGCATGTATGCTCCCATAAGGGGATGTTTCTGTATACCCGTAGCATGGGGCCTGGGACATAGATGGCATTTTGTAAATATTAAGTGAATTAATGATTATATAACACCAAAAAATTTTTATATTACTGATTTAGAATATTATTGTAGGACATAATCAGATAGAGAGTAAGGCTTAGTTTTACTTATTTTTCTTCTTAGTTTTGTTTCATAATTTGTAAGCTTTGTAGGTCTAGGATTTTTTTTTTCTTTGCTATACTCCCATTCCCAGGTCATTATGTGTCAATAATTATATACTTAATAAATATTTACTGAATGAATAAATTTATGTAAATGAATAGAGATGTCTTTATTATAAAAAAATTGTATGTAAAAGTAACTGCATACAACTATAAGTAAACTTTGTGACTCAAAAGTTGGGTTTTAGAAGAGGTAGACTGAGTAGTAACATTGTAATTAAAATCGTTGGATCCATTGCTTCTGCTCATTTATTATTTGCCAACTATTCCAGGTCATTTCTTGTCTGGACTACTCTAATAGTGCACTACTCCCCCATCCCCCTCCCCAGTTTTGTATGTGTCATGCTTCAGTTTATTTTCTACATAACATTGTAAAAATAGAAATACAATGGAAGTCATTTTCCTTTTTAAAAGTATTTCAGAGTACCTGTTGTATCTAGAATAAAGTCCTGGTTCTTTAACATGACTCATAAAGTCCTACCTTCTGGCCCACCTACCTCTCAGTTTTCATCTCATGGAATTATTCCCCCTCATTCAGTATTCTCCAGCCTTACTTTCATTTTCTACAATACACCAAGTTCTTTGTCTCCTTGGCACACATGGTGCCTGCTTTCTGCCTGAAATAGTCTTTCTCTCACTCATTCATTTGGATAATTTCTTTTTATTATTTAAATCTCAGTGTGTCTCATCTTGTGGGAAATCTTCCTTCACCTCATCCATTGTAGCTCCTCCTCTTATTAGTATCTGTCATGGTGTTGGGGTGGAATAGAAAAGGCCTGCCACTGATCTAGATCCCCAATTTTTTTTTTTTTTTAAATTTTGAGACAAGGTCTTACTAATTGCCTAGGCTTGTCTTAAACTTGGTGATCCTTCTGCCCTAGACTCCTGAGTACCTGGGATTATAGGAGCACACTACCATTCTCTGATTGAAAAAAATCTTTTTAAGTAGGTATATTATTTACCACATATTCTACAGTGAAATTTTTTATTAATAGCAAAAGCAAGAGCTTGAAAGTAAACCACAAAGTCTTTCCAAAGCTTAAAACAAAAACCTCAATTTCTTGAGTTAAAAAAATGTAAAAATATTCTCCTAAAAAAAAAAAATATCATTCAAAGCCAACCCCAGCAACTTAGCGAAGGCACTAATCAACTTAGTAAGATCCTGTCTTTAAAAAACAAAACAAAACAACAACAAAAAATAACAACTTAAATCAAAGGTCTTAAGATATTATAAACTGACAGTTGCAGTCTGTTTAGAAAGTAATTACAATAAAAATTAAATACATAAATAACATGTAGGTCACAGATGAAATTATTCCTAATAATTTATTAGTAAAACAATGAAATAAGTTAAATATTCAGCTAAAGAATTTAATAAAAAAACAATAAAATAAACCCATGGTTAAAAAAAAGGCAGTTAATAGGGCTGGGGCTGTAGCTCAGCAGTAGAGCGCTTGCCTTACATGCATGAGTCACTGGGTTTGATCCTCAGCACCACATAAAAATCAATCAATAAAGATATTTAAAAAAAGGCAGTTAATAAAGATAGCTAGTAATGAGTTAGAAAAGAAAAAGTGGTTGAATAAAACAGAGATTGTTCTTTTATTAAAAGGAAGTAAGAAGACTCACAGTTTTCTTTTGAATCAAAGGAAAACGTACAAAATAAATTTAGGATTATGAAGCAGGGTGCAAAGATGTAGTGCTCCTGTAATCCCAGGATGGGGTCAGGGATCTAAGGCAAAAGGATCACAAATTCAAGGCCAACTTGGGCAACTTAGTGAGACCCTGTCTCTAAATAAAAAAAATTAAAATGGCTGGGGATGTAGCTCAGTGGTAGAGTGCCCCTGGGTCAATCCCTAGTGCTGGGAGAAAGAAAAAGACCATGAATAAAGAAAACACATTGCATGTAATTTCATAATTAATATACAATAAAGTACACAGATCTTACATGCTTAGTTCATTTACATTTAACTTTGAATATTAATGTGATATTATCCTTCATTTGCACTGAACTGCATATTAGTGAGCTGATATAGTTGATAACTGTGATAATTTAGTTAATATTAATAAAGCTTCAGTAGAAAGTAAATATTATTTCAAAAAACTGAGTTAACATTGTAGACAGTGTTGGTCTGTATTAATTCAATAGCAGTGTTATTTAGCATATTGTATTTATTTGTGGCCTTGTCTAGCAAAATCTCTAGTTATAACTCTCATGTATTAGTACAGAATAAATATTAACATGCCCTATGTAAGATTATGAAGCTTGTTTTAAATCTTTTTTATATCATTTAGGGAACTTAATCCTGAAATGGTTCCTTACTGTCTTTGGAAAGAGATATTTAGAGTTCATTTGTATTGGGCTGAGAAATACTAACAGAGTGTCATTTGTCCTTCCTCTATTAGGACTCTCTGTTCATCAGCAAAATCTCTTTCATTCTTTTTCTCTACTCTGACTTTAGGAAAACCCTTTTTAATGCATTTTTTATATCTGATATTTAAGCCCTAACTCTTCCTTTTCAGTTATTTTGAAATGTTTCATTATGACATAGTCATTCAAAAAATTTTTCTTAAGAATTATTTTTTAGTTGTAGATGGGCACAATACCTTTATTTTATTTATTTATTTTTATGTGGTGCTGAGGATTGAACCAGTGCCTCACATGTGTTAGGCAAGCGCTCTACCACTGAACCACAACCCAAGCCCCCTAAATTAATTTAGTTTGCTTCTCTACAACACAAGTTGTTGACTTATTAACCTGTGATATAATATAACTAATTAGAGCTACACCAATCATATCAAACATACAAATGTTTATTCTAAGAAGCCTACATTGTTACAAACATAATATATAACTATTGATCAGAATTTTGGAGAAGGCTGAATTAAATCTGTTAGCAGAAAAATACCATTTGTTGATTTCTTATGACTCTTAACTGTGAAAAATTAAGAATATGCAGTGTAATCAAGCCAGGTGTGGTGATGCGTGCCCATAATCCCAGCTGTTGAGGAGGCTGAGGCAGGAGGATCACTTGAATCCTAACAATTTGGGGTTAGCCTAGTCAACATAGAAAGACCCCATATCTTTAAAACAAGAAAGATTTAAATTTAACCCTCTCAAAATTAAATGTAGCTGCTTTTATTATTTAGAAAGCAAAACTGTAGTAATATGTACATTGCTAAGACTAACTTGAGATTGATTATTATATATGAATTATTTAAATATTCTACACTAGGGTAGTTTTTATCTGATACTTAGCATGTACTTATCTTCCCCATCAGTAGCATTCACCATCAGTTGGTACTTATGAAAGTCCATTTATATTAATATTAACCTAAGAAACATAAGGATCTCTAAGGATTTTAAATCTGCTACAAAGTGTTATATACTACATATATATTTTATAATAATGTATATAACATCATATTTAAATATCAGGTTACATATAGATATGTATATACAGGTAGTCCCCGTTCCTGATTTTTTTAACTTAATGATAAGTCTATCTGGATGTAATCCATTGTAAGTCACATCTGTGTCTATATGTTCCTGTGGCATCATTGTGTTCTCAGGCACTTAACAGTTGTTGTTCCCATCTGTGCTTGATGCCCTTGCATTGAAAATGCACTCAATTTTTAAAACTTTTCATTATAGAATATTGGAAATATATGCAAAAATAAAATATTTTAAAAAATCCTTGTATGGATTAAACTTAACGATAACTCCCTTAGTCCTTCAGAATCAAGTCCAGGTTCCAGGCCCCTGAAAGTACCCAGCTTCTGGCTCTGGATTTCTTCTGAGGTTACAAACAATTAAGATGTCAGCTGAGGCTACAGTCACTTACTAAACTCTTTTTTTTTTTTTTCCTTTTGGTACTGGCAGTTGAACTCAAGGGCGCTCGACCACTGAGCCACATCCCCAGCCCTATTTTGTGTTTTATGTAGAGACAGGGTCTCACAGAGTTGCTCAGCACCTCACCATTGCTGAGGCTGGCTTTGAACTCATGATCCTCCTGTCTCAGCCTCCGTAAGTGCTGGGATTACAGGCTTGCACCACTGCGCCAGGCTTTACTAAACTCTTATAAAGATGCATTCTTCATTCGGCCTCTAGTAACACTTATACATATTTACCTTCATATTTTCATGTGCTCAATTGAGTAACCTTAAAAAATAAGAAAAAAATAATTGTTTCTTAATATTTAGTAACATGTATGCATAAGAAAATGTGTTAAGGCATTTTTACAGTGTGTAGTTTTTACTTATAATGACTACTTTATAAATGAGACTTTTTTGGGTTTTGTTTTTGCAGTGATGGAGATTGAACCTAGGGTCTTGAGCCAGCTAGGCAAATGCTGTACCATTGGGCTACACCCCCACCCAAGAAATGAGATTTTAAGGAAATATTAGAGTAGGATTAGAATCTAGGGAGTCTTACTTTGGAATCAGACTCTTAAACATTATGTCATTATATCTCAATTTTTTAGTATCCTTGTAGTAGAGACTAGATAAATTTTAAAAAATTATCACAACACTAAAAAAAATAGAAGTTATTATTCATAATAAACCATATCTGTGAAAGGAATGTTGTTTACTGGGTTCTGTATAGGGCTAATGAGTTTGAATTATAGATCAGGCTCTCCATTAATGTGTTTATTTTTTGCCTTGAATTCTACTACCTAATTTAAGATTATAGATTGTTGAGTTAGCAGTGGCTTGCTAGATAATTCTGGATATTCAGATTGGATTTGTCTTGCAAATGTAGGATAATTTCTTTTTTTAAAAATATTTTTTAGTTATAGATGGACTCAATGTCTTTATTTTGTCTATTTATTTTTATGTGGTGCTGAGGATCAAACCCAGTGCTTCACATGTGCAAGGCAAGCACTCTGCCACTGAACCACAACCCCAGCCCAGGATAATTTCTTATTGAAGGCTGTTTCTTGTACTCTTGGACTTTTGATAAACTTTGTCCCACTAAAGTACTGGAAATATGAATGTCCCAAATTGAGGCAAATATCATCTTTTTTTTTATTTTTATTTTTCTAAAAATTTTTAAAATTTTTTTAGTTGTAGATGGACACAATATCTTTATTTATTTATTTTTATGTGGTGCTGAGGATCGAACCCAGTGCCTCACGCATGCAAGGCAAGCGCTCTACCACTGAGCTACAATCCCAGCCCTGCAAATATCATCTTTAATCAGCTTCCTACTTACTCTTAGTGGGAAAGTCACTAAGTGGTGATCAGCCCTTATATTTTACTGCTTTAAAAAAGTTAAGGGCTGGAGGTGTAGCTCGGTGGTAGAGCACTTTCCTAGCATGTATGAGGCCCTGGGTTAGATCCTCAGCACTTAAAATGAAATAAAAATTTTAAATTACTGTATTGTGCCCATATTAATGCTATTCAGGATTCCAGGCATACTGTTTAGATGTGAATACCACTTGAGCAAGGCTCTAGAAATTGTAGAAGTGATCATTTCAGATGTTATCAATGTCTTGACACATAAATACATTTTCCTGCAACAGCTAGTTTATACTAAGGTGAGAAATTCAATATTTAGTAATATTTTCTTTGTATAGGAAAAAAATCCATTATGATCTTTCTTATCCCATTGAGTCAAAACTTGGAGGTGTATTTTGGACTGCCAATTATATACTGAGTTCTAAAGGAATATGTAGATTATGCAGTCATTTGCAAACTCTTTTATAACTTTGTATCTCCATAGATAGTGTTTTATCAATATTGATACCAGCCCACTTAATCTAGTTGCCATTGAAGTTCAGTCTATGTTATAGTTTCACTCTAGTGGAAATAATTTATGTAGCTTGGGATGTCAATGATAAATCCAACAAAAAGTTATTGATTTCTCTTTCTCAAATGCATTGCCTATAGTTATATAATGAACTGTTTGATATTTTTTCACATTTGTAGCATTTAAAACAAAAATATCTGCTATTGTGCACATGCAGTAGTCTCAACCCTTCCACATTTTATGATACTGACAATGTACAATGCCCAACCACATCATGTTAAAAAAATTTTGTGTCTACTGCTTTTTCATCAGATATGTTACTTTTTGAATTTTTTAAAAAAACTTCTCTTTATAATGCTTTATCTATTATGAGTAAACTGTGAATGATGTCTTTGTAAATTTCATTTGTGTGTGTGTGTGTGTGTTTTGCTGGGGATTGAACCCAGGGCCTTGTGCATGCGAGGCATGGATATAACTCTACCAACTGAGCTATATTCCTAGCCCCTATTTCTCTGTTTTTGATGACAGAATTCATCAATTTTATACAGAAGAACCTATTTTGCTCTTGTTTTTTAAAAATTTACTTGATTTTTTAGAGAGGTACTTACTTTTTTTTAAATATTTTTTTTAGTTGTAGATGGACACAATATCTTTATTTTTATTTATTTTATGTGGTGCTGAGGATTGAACCCAGTGCCTCACGCATGTGAGGTGAGTGCTCTACCACTGAGCCACAATCCTAGCCTGGTACTTACTTTTTTAGAAAATATTTTTTAATTGTAGATGGACACAATACCTTTATTTTATTTATTTATTTTTGTGTGGTGCTGAGGATCAAACCCAGTGCTTCATTCATGCAAGGTGAGCACTCTACCACTGAGCCACAACCCCAGCCCGGAGAGGTCCCTATTTTTGAAAGTTATTCAGAAGCTTTGATGCTTCATGTCACTATTTGACTGATTATACTAGGTACACACATCACTAGAGGCTAAAGGATGGTATCAATATACTTCCCATTTCAGATACTTGTCAGTAACCTCCCATTTACACTTTACCAGTTAACTTGTGCATAAACATTATCGTGCCATTCATGTACTGATTGTACTGATTTACTTTCTGTATTGCATTGACACTCTTCAGTTTTTTACATCATTATTTTGCATTCCTGCATTTGTGGAATTCTTTTCACTCCTTTTATGTTTTGGTGCTGAGGATTGTCACTCCACATTTTATGAGTTAAAATAATTTTTATGACTTTGGATTACACATTATATAATAGCAAAGCTTCCATGAAAGCTCATAATTACTTTTTAAACTTATGGTTATACCAGGTTGCCTGTAGGGCACTTGGTAGATTGACAGGGCCCACTAGTGAGTGGTATGTAGACCATACTTTGAGAATATTGCACTAAGCTGTTCCAGGAGCAGTTATTAAAGAGCTTATGGATCTTATTTATTTATTGAGGCGATGAGTATTGAACCCAGGGCCTTGTGCATTAGGCGAGTGTTTTACTACTGAGCTACATCCCCAGCCCCTAGATCTGATTATTACACAAGAATTAACAGGTCTGTCTGATAGAAAACAATGGGTAGAATGGAGCAGTGCTACTGCCTGCTGGTAACATGAGAACTAGTGTCTTACCTACACCAGGCCAACCAGTAGAGGAAAAGGAATAGGGCAAGTACTAAGGAGTGACCGCACAAAGTAAACTGTAACAAGAATAAGCACAGAAAAAAGGTGGACGTTACAAAGGAGTGAAACACAAAATGAAACAGCTGTATTAGAATATAGAGTAAAGGACGAATCAGATATTTACTTCAATAACTTCAACCAAAGCATAGCTTGTCTCATACTGTAGGTGCTCTAATCTTATGGGTGATTTGTTATAATACAATGTGAATTATGTGAGTGCCATAACTTCTGTGTAACATATAAAGATTCAGTTGACCAGAACTGGGTGTCTCAGTTTATGTATTAGTTATCTATTGCTATATAACAAATTATCCCAAAACTTAGCTTCTTAAACAGTAGCCATTTATTGTTTAGGTTTCTGTGGATCAGGAATCTAGATTCAGCTTAGCTAGATCCTCTGATTCAGGTCTCTCATAAGTCTGCAGTCAGTGTTGTGGTTGGGACTGCAGCTATCTCAGGGACCCAGTGAGAAGGAATTTCTTACAAGCTTATTCAACAAGATGACTGTTGACAGGCCTCAGTTCTTTGTTGGAAAATGGACTGAGGAACTCAGTTCCTCATTGATCTGTTGGCTGTAGGCTTCACTCAGTTCTTTATTGCCTGACTCAGTCAATAGGGAAGTTCACAGAGCAACAGAGGATAAACAGTTAATTGAATTGAAAAGGCAAATAATTCCGTGAGTAAGATTTCTTCATTCAGCATTTCTTCGTTCAGCATCCAGTATGTGCATAGTACTTGTGGGAGATACAGAAGAAGTATAAGTAGTTTAAAAGCAGGAGTATGGTGGGCTGGGGATTTAAGTCAGTGGGAGAATGCTTGCCTAGCATGAGCAAGAACCTGGGTCTGATCCCCAGCACTCGGTGGGGTGCAGGGGGAGTGGAGGTAAGGTATATATTTCATCATAAAATTTGAGTGCTCTTAACTTTTCTAAAAGTTAGGTGCGTGTGTATATATATATATTTTTCCACATATACTGCAAGTTTTCAGAGAGAGGATTGATGAATATAAAGTAGATAAAAAGATAAGGCTCTTTCGAAAAGATGGAATCTGGGTGTGTTAAGAAAGCACAAGGTGAAATGAAGTTCTTTGTTTCCCTTTACAAATCCAGATCCTGGGATCTGATATGGAGAGAATTGACTGTTCAGGTACCATTTGATCTTATTCGGTAGACCATTGGTTGTACAATAGGAGCAACTGAGGAGCTTTGAAAAATACCTACATCAGGCTCTTTTCCTACTGTTTTATGCCAGGTTAGGGAGCTTCTCTGGCAGTTGGCATTTGAATAGAGATCTGGAAGAAGTGAGGGAATGTGTAGGCGGCACACGGAACAGCAGGTGGAACACTTTTGGAAGAGATAGATAGCCAGTGAAGCTGGACACTATAGATTGAATTGTCTCTCCAGACTTCATATGTTTAAACCCTAGCCCCTCGTGTGCAATGTAACTATGTTTGGAGATAGCTCCCCGCCTTTGGTACTGGGAATTGAACCCAGGGGCACTTTACCTCTGAGCCATATCCTCAGTCCTAGTTTTTAATTTTGAGGCAGGGTCTCACTAATTTGCTGAGACAGTCCTTGAACTTGATATGCTTTTGCCTCTGCCTTTGAGTCACTGGGATTATAGGCGGGCACCACTGTGTCCAGTTTAGGAGATAGGGCTTTTAAGAGGTAATAGTAAATGTAGTGTTAAGAGTGAGATCCCACTCCCATAGAATTGTAGGCTTATAAAACAAGGAAGAGAAAGATGTTGTTCTCCTCATGTGTGCACTGAGGAAAGGCCATGTGAAAACATGTTCTGCAAGCCACCCTCATCAAATACTAAACCCTCTGGATTTGGATCTTAGACTTGCCAGCCTCCAGAATTGTGAGTAAATAAATTTCTGTTAGTTAATCCACCCAGACTATGGTATTTTATTATGGCAGCCAGAGTAAAGACACTAGAACAGAGTTCCATAGGAGAAAGTAGAGATCAGGTGGGGACAGAGTTTAAATCATGTAGGGACTTATGGATTAGAGGAAGAATTTTGGATTTTAACTGCTATATACTTTGGTTGTCAGAGTATAATAAGGAAGGGAGTTGGTTGGGTGGAGAGGAAGAACTCATTTGTGATGGTTAATCTTGGTTATCAACTTGACTGGATTAAGGATTGCCTAGAGAATAGTAAAGAGAATGGTAAAGCAGACTTCCAGGTTTGTCTGTGAGAGTTTGCAGAGAAGATTAGCATATGGGTCATCGAACTGAGGAGGGAAGCTCTGCTCTGCATATGGGCAGCATCATCCAAATGGAATAAGAAAAGAAGAGAGAAGCTAGCTCTCAATTGCTTTCTCTCCCTGAGAGGATGTGTTTTCTGTTGCTGTCTCCCATGGACATTAGACCAAGTTCTTTAGCTGTGAATTAGAATTTGAACAATCAGCTCTCTGGAGAGCCCAGACTTTGGGGCTGGATCATTGTCATCCATCTTGTTTGGTGGCTTCTGACTTCTTGAACTGAGCAGTTACTGATTTCCCTGTTTCTCCAGCCTATAGGCAGCCACTGTGGGACTTTTAAGCTTCTCAATTGTGTGAGCCAATCTAATAAACTCTCTCTTATAATGATATATACTCTGTTGGTTCTGTTTTTCTGGATAAACTGAGACAGTACACCATTGGACACTTTAAATAGAAGAATGATTTAGTCTGATTTACATTTGGAAGGATAACAGTGGCTGCTTTGCAGAAAACAATAGAACAACATTAGTTTTGAAGAATATTATAAGGGTGGTTATCAATGGAAGTGATAATAGATTATTCATTTCTGGATATACTTTGAAGGAAGGGTAGAAAGGATTGATTTGTTGGTGAATTAGGTATGGATCTGAGAGAGAAGAGGATGAATACTGCTTCTAAGTATTTGGTCTGAGCAACTGGAAGAAAGGAGTACTGTTGACTGAGATAGGAAGATGTCAAAGAACAGAAGGCTGGCAAAGGGAGCAATTGAGAGTATATTTTTTAACAAGGTACATATTATTTTGAAGTGCTGCTGGTATCTAACTGGACTTGTGACACAACTACAAGATGTTAGGGCTGGTGTTAAAAGTTTTGGAGTATCAGTGTATAGATCAGTTTCTCAACCTTGGATGCCCATTAGAATCAGCTTGGGAACTATCATAAAATCTGAGCCTGGCTCCATATCCCTTCAGATTCTTATTCAAGTGCAACCTAGGGTTTCCTGTTTTAGTTTGATTAGCAGTTAGGTTAAACATGTTTTTAGACAGCTTTTATGAATGTATAATTGACATAATCATAAACTATACAATTAAAGCATACATGTTTGATACATTTTGACATGTAAATATACCTGTGAAACCATCACAACAATCAAGATAGTGAAAATATCCATCATTCCTAGAAGTTTCTTTATGCTGCTTTTCAATCCACCCCGTTGCTTACCTTCTCTCCCATCCCCATCACTAGGCAACCACTGATCTGCTTTGTCATATGCATTAGTTTGCATGTACTATAATTTTACATAGATTCATAGTTTTCTTTTTTGTTCAGCTTCTTTCACGTAATTATTATTATTGTATTTTTTTTTTTTTTTTTGGTACTGGGGATTGAACTCAGGGGTACTCGACCACTGAGCCACATCCCCATCCCTATTTTGTGTTTTATGTAGAGGCAGGATCTCACTGAGTTGCTTAGCACCTTGCCGTTGCTGAGGCTGGCTTTGAAGTTGGGATTCTCCTGTCTCAGCCTACCAAAGTGCTGGGATTACAGGTGTGTGCCACCGCACCTGGCACATAATTATTTTTCATCTATGCTGCTGATGTGGTTGTCCTGGAGAAGGGAGCAAGTGGGCAGAGAGGGACGGTTTACTTAGGAATATAGATAGGATGGAGTATTTAAGTTGAATAGCTTCTCTTTTACCTGTGAAATGTTCGGGTCACTCTGGTAAAGTGTCACACAATAATAGTAAGTTTTGTCTAGTGTTCTGTCCCTAATACTTAGAACAGTGATTGGAATATATTGAGTACTTAATATACATTTTTAAATATACTGAGTTAAGGAAAAGTAGTCTTGGATTGAAGGGGAGAAGGTAAAGATTCAAGGAGGCAGTATATAGAGGCTGCTTTTGAGTTAGGGATAGGGTGGTGTTAGTGGCAGTGATAAGGGGGAACTGTTTCAATAGTAGGAAAGAAGCATTGAAAGGACCTGATGTTTATTTGGCAAAGAGAAAGGAAAATTGAGGGTGTCCTATTTATAGTTCTGAAGATTTTCCTTCTTTTTTCAAATTAAGTGAAAAGCTAATACCACACTGGGATGCTGTTTAATGATGTGAGAGATTTTTCAGAGTTAATTGTTTAACACTAACTTAGCTTTTATAAAACTGATGTAAGTAATCTATTTTGTCTGTGCTCACCAAGGACTATTCCAATGCCAAGGAATGGAATCTTCCTTACTACCACCTAATTTCCCAGGAATTTATGGAAAATTATGTTCTGGTCTTTTATAAAAGTGTTTGGAGTTAAAAATTACAATATAAATAGGGCTTGGAATAAAAATTCTTCTAAATATTCCAGCATAGGTTCTTGAAATAGCAAGAGATTCTTCCTCACATTCTGTCAACACACTTAAGCAATTGACAAGAAGGAGAATTGTATTGAACCTGAGGGATAAGTTTAATTACTATAGTGTGGTTACAGTTTTCAAATTGTATTTCACAGAGTCACCCCTCAGATACTACTGAGGAGATGTAGGATAGTTACCAACTAGGTGGGAACTCAGAGATCGATACCTCAACTTCATGTAAAAGTTTTTTTTTTTTTTCAGTTTTATATATTGAGAATTCTTATAAAATTTTGTTACCATGATGATTCTGCTGCAAAATAATATAATTTGAATATTGCTACTATATTTAATATTTGATTTTTTATTGAAAGTCAAATATTGCTAATATTAATAGAAACAATTTCATTATAGGTGGAGAAAATGACTTAATATTAATAGAAACAATTTCATTATAGGTGGAGAAAATAACTTAGGGCTTTTTAGTAATCAATTTTTATGAAAAAGTAGTCATGTCCCATAAATCAGTCCATTTTCGTGAAGAAGTAGTGACTTAAAAACAAGGTGGAAGCCAGGCACAGTGGTGCATGCCTGTAATTCCAGCACTTTGGGAGGCTGAGACAGGAGAATCGTGAGTTCAGAGCCAGCCTCAGCAACGGTGAGGTGCTAAGCAGCTCAGTGAGACCCTGTCTCTAAATAAAACACAAAATAGGGTGGGCTGGGGTTGTAGCTCAGTAGTAGAGAACTTGGCTTGCATGTGTGAGGCCCTGGGTTCAATTTTCAGCACCACACATAAATAAAGGTCCATCAACAACAACAAAAAAAATTAAAAACAACAACAACAACACAAAATAGGGCTTGAGGATACTCAAGTATCCTTGAGTTCAGTCCCTGGTAACAAAAAACAAGGTGGAATAAACAGTTTTTTTCAGACTGGATCTCTCAAAGTTGGCACTTACGTTAAATGTTCACATGATTAACAGCTGTATTCACACATCATATTTAACTGGTATTTATTATGGTCATCAATATCAAGAGATGTTTCTTGTGCATCTAATTCATGTGAGATGTGCTGTATTAGGTGCTGGGGATACAAAAATATGTAATACATAATCTTTTACTATGTAGGGATTAGATCCCAGATGTTGGGAAAACAGAAAACAGCCATAAAAGGACAAATACAAAGTACAGGAGTATGCAAGACAGAGATTCTGCAGAGATGCTACAGGGTTCCCACGAATGCACATTTCTTTTCTAAATATTTTTACCATTAAAAAAACAAAATAGGGCTGGAGGTGTAGCTCAGTGGTGGAGCACTTGCCTAGCATGTGTGAGGCACTGGGTTTAATCCTCAACACTGCATAAAAATAAACTAAAGGCATTGTGTCTATCTACAACTAAAAAAATGTAAAAACAAAAATACAGTAGCCAGGTGTGAGAGCATATGCCTGTCATCCCAGCAACTCAGGAAACAGAGGCTAGCTTCAACAACTTAGTGAGACCTTGTCTCAAAATAAAATTTAAGAAGGGCTGGGGTTATATTGCCTAGTGGTACAGCAACCCCCTGGGTTCAATCCCCAATAAAAACAAAAATAAATCAAAATAGCATGTCATGTAAATGTGTTTTGTGCACCAAATTTTAACATGTATAGCAGGAAGCCCACTTAAGCTAATTAACATATTTTCAGGTTAATTCACTTAAAAATTTTTTAAAAAGTAGCAGACACTTTATTTGTGCTTTTCAAGCTTGTTGAAAAAAGACAACCCTAGTAAAATAAATTTGTGTGGTGCTCGGATCAAAATTAAGGGGACCTCATGCTTGCTAGACAAGCACCCTACCACTGAGCTACGCTTCCAGCCCATGGGCAAAATATTTTTAATAACTGTCTTCCATTTTTCACATCTGCTCTCATACAATAATTTTGCTCTCAAACTAACATTCTTCAAACCCTATCCAACCTTATTGAGTCTCTAAAACAAAAATCTCAAAATCTGATCTGTCAAAAAAAGACCTACCTCAGAAAATGTAGGAAAGGAAGACACTGAGGCCAAGTTAGAATGGGCCCAGAGGGAAAGGGGAGGAAGAAATTCAAGGCATTTTGACCCATTAACTTGGATTTTGCCCATCCCGCTATGCTCGTTAACTCTTGTAGGCAGAGTGGTGCTAAAGCTTTGTCTCTTTTTAGCTTAAGGGGCTCTCAATGCAGTTTTAAAAACAGCTTATTGAGATACAATTCACAAACTGAAAACTTTATTTGAAGTATGTCATTTATTGATTTTTACTCGATTCATAGAGTTGTATAACCATCACCACAATCTAATTTTAGAATATTTTTATTGGCCCAAAAAGGAACTCCATGTCCACCAGCAGTTCCCTTCTATTCTCCAACCCATTAGTCCCGGGCTACCACAAATAAACTCACTGTTTTTTGGATTTACCTATTTTGGACATTTCATATAAATGGAATCATACAATATCTGGTCTTTTATGACTGGCTTCTTTCAATTAGCATATTTTCAAGATTTATCCATTTGTAGTATCTGCCAATTCTCCATTCCTTTTAGTGGTTAAATAATATTCCATTTTATGAAAATATGCCATATTTGATTTATCTCTTCATTAGTTAATGGACAGTTGGATTACTTCCACCTGTTGGCAGTTACGGATAATGTTGCTATGAACCTTTGTGTGTAAGTGTTTATATGAACATATGATTTAATTTCTCTTGGGATTATGTGTGATTAGTTTATTACTATGCAAACCTAAGAAGAATATTTCTTCTCTTTTTTTCTGTTTTTCAGCCTCTTTGAATATGTCACTAGTTAAGAATATCATAGCTTTGTGCTAGACATTTTTTTAAATTGAAACCCACATGGCTCACAAAATCATGTGACATCTAAATTCACCCCTGTAGCATACATTGCCTTAGTCAAAGCACATTTGAGAAGGATTTAGTCCATCTGTTGGTGGTTCCTACTGTCATCATGGTGTAGTGGCCATATAGACTATAATGGATGGAATAAAATATTCCAAATCACAATAATTCATAATTTTGTATGCCAGTTGTTATTTATTATGACAAAGAATATGAATGGTTATTGATAACTATATGCCAAACTTATAGCAACTTACAACAACTTTATAAGAAAATTGTCTCAATTTTTTCCCCTGGACTTCTAAGTTTCTTTAATTGAAATGCTTCCCAAGAGGCAAGGTGAAATAAAAAGATAAAAGATAGTTATTTTATCTATAGTAGTCCCAACCTTATTCATGGTTCTACTTCCTGTAGTTTAATTTACCCATGGTCAACAATGGTCTGAAAATATTACTATCTAATAAGATATTTTGGGAAAGAGAGAGCGAATTCAGTCACATAATATTTATTATAGTATATTATTCTAATTGTTCTATTTTACATTATTCTAATTATTCTATTTTATTGTTAATCTCTCAGTCTGCCTAATTTATAAATTAGACTTTATCACAGATATACAGGTTTCATTCAGTACTGTCTACAGTTTTAGGCATCCACTGGGGTCTTGGAAGGAAGGACTACTATATTTATAAGGACCTCAGTACTATACAACTAAATCAAACACAGAAAAAGCATAGTGCCTTGGAGTAATCAAAACTGGAGAACATTAACATTGAAAATACGGTTAGAGTCTGGTTTGTTAAGGAGCCTGAATGCTTGCTTTAAAACATATATTTACTTAAAAGAACCACAGAACTTGTTGATAAATACAGGTTCTCAGGTCCTATGCCAGAGAGTCAGATTCCTTCAGCCTGGAATGGTGCCTGGGAATCAGCATAATGAACATTTGCAGTGCTGTGAGGACTGTTCCTATTGTTGAGCAGAATTGATTTGATATTAGTATATAGAGAATGACTGGATTTCCATCAAATATGAGATTTATTTATGTTTTTCTGGTACTGGGAATTGAACCCAGGGCACTGGGCATGCTAGGCAAGTGCTCTACCATTGAGCTATAGCCACAGCCTTTTTTATAAAAAAGTTTTATTTTGAGATAGAGTCTTGCTGACTTGCCCAGATTGTTCTTGAATTTGTAATCTTCCTGCCTCAGCCTCCCAAGTAGCTAGGTTTACGTGTTTGTTCTACCATGCATAGCCAGATATGAGATTTTTGTAACTAGCAATGGACCAGGAATAATATGCCTAGTCCTGGCTCTTTTGTTTAGTGGTTGTAAGAATTATGAGAAATCCCTTAGTTGATTTTGTTTTAAAAATTAAATATATAAGTAACACATCTACCTATTCTAAAATATTAGATAGACTATTAAAGATAAAACTAAATTATTGCTCCTTTTATTGCCTGCCTCAAAAAGGACTGGAAATGTAACTCCGTGTGTAAGGCTTGGGGTTCATTTCCCAGTACTGCAAAAAAGAAAAAAAAAAAAAAAAAAGAACCAAAAATGGTTATTCTAATATGGTAGCATTTAAAGAATTAAATTTTATTTATAAAAATAAAATTAAAGAATTAAATTTTATTTATTTAATTATATTTTACAGAATGTATATTGTTTCTAGTATACAGATGCACAAATGATTTTTTTGGTGTTAAATTATGCCCAGTTTTAGCTCTTGAGTTCATTTTGAGAAGTTCTGTTTATAAGGATTGTTTTTCATGTTTTATTCTTTCCTTGAGGTCTTCAAAGGATGAGAAGAAAATTTTACTTAATTTTTTATAATTACTATATGGATTTTTGGGGACTGTTAGTGGCTAATATGTATAGTAAATGGGATTTTTTTTTCTGTACCATGGATTAGTTTGCTGTTTCATCATCCTAGAAATTATTTCTTTCATTTTTCTTATCAGTTGTTCCCAATTATATTCTTTTAAAAAGACCAAAATTGTACAAAAAACAGAAAAATGGTAGAATAAAAGGTTGATAAAATTGTGAAATAGCTCTTTGCTATTATATAATCTTTCAAGAAAATAGTGAAGAAGTCTAGAGATACTGTTTTGGTAGTCTTTGTTTCTATTACCCTTTAATTTTCTATGAACACATTTGAAAATTCAGATGTTTTCATTAACTCTCCATAATGACAGAGAAGAAAATTGACAAAGTAAGCTATTTGACAGTTATTAAATAAATCAGGAGATGAATGCAAAGAGATTGAAGTTAACACCCAAGATTGTAATGTTGAAATTAACCATATAAAGGAAATCTCAGATTATGAGTCTTCAAATGACAATATCCTAGGCCAGCTTTTCTCAAACTCAAGAATTGATAAATGAACAAATATTTCTTTTTTTTTTTTTATTTTTTTTAGTTGTTGATTGACCTTTATTTACTCATTTGTTTATATGTGGTGCTGGGGATCGAACCCAGTACCTCCCACATGCGAGGCAAGCGCTTTACCACTGCGTCACAATCCCAGCCCTGAACAAATATTTCTGAGGACAAAAAAGAAATATGGTTTCTCATACAAATAGTAATTCAACAGAAAATTTTGTTTTGGGAAGTGCTGGAGTTTGAACCCAGGGCCTCATGCATGCTAGGGAAATACTTTTATTAGGAAGCTACATCCCAGGCCCTGGTTTTTTGTTTGTTTTTGTTTTTTGTTTGTTTTGTTTTTAAAAGAGGTATGGGTATACTTTTGTTTGCCCAACAGGCTACTTGAGGGGTAGGAAGGGAAAGGTATGAGTAGCTCCAGTGCTGGGAATAGGCCGTGTTGCATGAATAGAAAGGATTTTATCATATAATATTTTGTAATAAGAACTTGGACCATCTTGTTTTTCTTTAAGGATTGATATTTTTTCATCTTACATATTTGGCACAAAAGTTTACTTAGTACAGTTCATACGTGCTAACATTAGATATTATACCTCATTTAAAAATGAAAGCAGCTGGGCACAGTGGCACAAGCCTGTAATCCCAGCACTTAGGGAGGCTGTGACAGGAGAATCCCAAGTTCAAAGCCAACCTCAGCAACGGCGAGGCGCTAAGCCAACTCAGTGAGACTCTATCTCTACAAAAAAACACAAAATAGGGCTGGGGATGTGGCTCTGTGGTCGAGTGCCCCTGAGTTCAATCTCCAGTACCAAAAAAAAAAAAAAAGAAAAAAGAAAAAAAAAAGAAAGCAGTGATTTTGGAGCAAAGTAAATAGTCCTCTTTTCAAAAATTATGAGCGGTCAGGTTTTTCCAAAGTAGAATGTTTGTGATGCAAGTGCAATAAGAGGAAGCTGAAGTAAAGATAAGTTAAAATCTATTTCAAATGTATTTGAAATCACAAGTGTGATGATGCACGCCTTTAATCCCAGTGGCTAGGGAGGCTGAGGCAAGAGGGCTGCAGGTTCGAAGCCGGCGTCAGCAGTTTAGTGAGGCTGTAAGCAACCTGGTGAGATTCTGTCTCAAAACAAAAACAAAAAACTAAAAAGGGCTGGGGATGTTGCTCAGTAGTTAAGTGTAAGTGCATTTGGGTTCAGTCCCAGGTACTGAAAAAAAAAGAAAAGAAAAGAAAAAAACCCATTGTTTGGCCCAGCAGTGGCACAGGCCTATAATCTCAGCTGCTCTGGAAGCTGAGGCAGGAGGATCATGATTTCACAGCCAGCCTCAGCAATTTAGTGAGATCTTTTCTCTAAATAAAATATTAAAACAAACAAATACAGAGCTTGGGATATGGCTCAGTGATTAAGTACCCTTGGGTTCAATCCCTGGTTTAAAAAAAAACCAAAAAACAAAAAAAAAACCCCAGCCAACTAGAATTCGGGAATCAGCATTTACAAGATAGATATGTTCCTAGGAGTAGATTTGACAGCTGATAAGGGATTAGTTAACATTTGGAAAAATACAAAAACAAACAAACAAAAAAAGCTTTAGGGTTGGGAGTGTAGTTCAGTGGTAGAACCTGTAGGTGGCATGCCTGAGGCCCTGGATTCAATTCCTAACATCATTTTAAAAAGAAAGAAAACTTTTGACCACTTCATGTCTAAGTAGTCTGCCTTCTGCACCCATGAATCCAAATGGATTGATTTTCAAGGGGAAAAAAATTGCCTTTATACTGAATATATACAGATTTTTTATTTTCTTGCCATTATTCTTTAAACATTATAGTATAACAACTATTTATATAACATTTACATTTTATTAAGTATACTATAAGTAATCTAGGGATATTTTAAAGTATGTTAGAGGCCAGAGATAGTGGTACACACCTGTAATCCCAGGCTGAGGCAGAAGAATCTCAAGTTGCAGGCCAACCTGGACGATTTAGTAAGGTCCTATCTGAAAATTAAAAGGGTTGGGTAAAGTGCCACCAATTTGTACTGGGTTTAATCTCCAGTATAAATAAATAACGGATATAGGAAGATGTTGCTGGGTATAGTGGCATATACTTACAATGCCTGCAAAGAGGCTAAGGCAGGAAATTACAAGTTGGAGGCCAACTTTGGCAATTTAGGGAGACCCTGTCTTGAAATAGAGTAAGAGATCTGGATCAGGATGTAGCTCAGTGCTTTCATGAGACTATGGATTCAGTCCACAGAGTTGCCTCAACCCAAAAAAATATATGAGAGGAGGTACGTAGGTTATATGCAAATGTCATGCCATTTTATGTAAGGGACTTGGATTTTGATAGCCAAGATGGGTGATGAGGTCCTACAACCTATCCCACGCAGATACTAAAGTATAGTGGTATACCTTCCAAACCAAGTTATTATGATATTACACATTGGGTTTACTGTATTTTAAAGTCTTAATTTAAAATTTAAAAAGTTGATTTATTACTCCCTTATACTGTAAAATTTCATAACATGATAAAATACTAGAAAGATTTCCAAGTTCTATAGTATGGTTAAAGGGCAAAAGTATTTTTATGGCAGTGTTTTGTTAAGTCTACTTCTTTTCTAATCACAGCACTTTTTTTTTTAAATGGTTTTCACAAAACTTACTTTTGTGTGGTTCATTTTTATTTTCTTATTTTGTATGTTTGTGATAAGTAAATTCCATATGTTAGGTAAATTTTGAGAGGGCAAGGATTATGTTTGTCTTGTCCATAGTTAATCTTCAGCACCTTACTTATGCCTGGTACTGTGAGTGTGCAATAAATTTATCAAACAGGTGACTTCATATAAAATCTTATCTTGATTATAAAGAATTAAAATCGTCATACTATAGTGATATATACATATCCATGTTTATAGCAGCACAGTTCACAATAGCCAAACTATGGAACCAGTCTAAGTGTCTATCAATAGAGGAATAAAAAAAAATGATGTGTGATATATACACACACAATTGAGTTATTCAGTCATAAAGAAAAATTAAATTACATCATTTGCAGGAAAATGGATGAAAGTAGAGATCATTGTGTTAAAAAAATAAGTCATACTCAGAAAGCCAAGGGTCCTCTGTTTTCTCTTATATGCAGAAGCTAAGGAGGAGAAAGGAGAACAAAGTTGGCAGGGGAGGAATCTCATGAAAATCAAAGGGAGATGGGTAGAGGAAAGAGTGCAAGGGGTGGGAAGTGTGGAGGGAGGGGAAGTGTTGGGGGCGTGATATCAGCCAATTATGTTATTATGTTGTGTGCGTGTATGAATATGTGACAACAAATCCCATCGTTATGTACAGCTATAATGCACCAATCAAAAAAGAAAAGAAATCCTTCCTTGGTTAGACTTTTGGGCTTTTGTTAGCAGCGTATCACCAGATTCACAACAGACTAGTTCAGCTTTCTTTGCTCATTGAAATTTAGCATATTACTTCAATTTGCCATATATTTTAGTGTCATTAAACAGATCACTTCTTTCTGACCTATGAGTAGTATTTCCTTTTTAAAGAAAAGAATCATTGTTTTTTAAATATTTTTTTTAGACACTGATGGACCTTTATTCATTTATTTATATGCAGTGCTGAGACTTGAACCCAGTGCCTCATACATGCTAGGCAGGTGCTCTACCACTGAGCCACAATCCCAGCCCTTAGTTATTGTTTTTATAGTGTTGCCATTGTTTTATCTATCTTAGCTTTGTTGGCTAAATTATTATTTATTATGAAGTTGAACAAGTTTACAGCTTTCTTTCTTTTTGTATGTGTGGGAGTACTAGAGATGGAACCTAGAGCCTCATATATGCTAAGCAAGCAGTTTACCACTGAGCTATATCCACAGCCCCTTTTTAAATTTTATTTTGAGACAGGGTCTCTCCAAGTTGCCCAAGCTGGCCTCTAATTTGCAGTCTTCCAGTCTTAGCCTCCTGAGTAGCAGTGATTATAGGAATATTATTCATATGATATTTAGCACGCACAGTTTTTGTTGGTGGAGGTAAAGGGCAGAAACATGATTAGAAATTGTATGTATCAAGCCAGTGTGTATTGGTCTCCTATCCTTCTACTCTACAGGGAAGGTTAGACAGCTCCAAAAGATAATTTGTCCCTATGAATAATAGATATTGACTGGTTGTTGAAATGTTCTTTTTCTTCCATTAAGTCAGTAGACCTGACAAACTTCATGCAGTCTTTCTGGTGTATATATGAAAGATAAATAGGGATCCCCAAATTTGTAAATACTATATTTCACAAATTATAGCCTAATCCTCACATAGCTTAGTAAGTAGATGATGATGGGGCACAGCTGAGCTACGGCTGAAGAGCACTTATTTACTATGTAGATGACAATTTTATTGTACATCAACTCCTTATCACTGAACATTGTTACTTTGTGATTTTGTAAAAAGACCATAAACTATGTTCCTACTATCCTCAGTGAAAGATTTTAAAGTTCATTCAGCCCTAAGAAAGCAGCAGAAATTTCAATACTTAAGTTTTAATACCTAAGCTACACACACACACACACACACGCAAACAATTTGTGCTTCCTTTCTCCCAAATTTGAGACAGGCCTAGAATTGAGGTATAAAATTTTAATCTTTAAGTGTACATTAATTCTCATGATTGGGCTAGGGTTGTGGCTCAGTATATGAGGCACTGGGTTTGATTCTCAGCACCACATATAAATAAATGAATAAAATTAAGATCCATCAAAAAGTAAAAAAAAAAATTCTCATCTTTAAAAAAATGAATAAAAGAATGGAATTGCTGTACCCACATTTAGGAAAGTCTAAGATAAAAAGAAAACAAAAAAAGAACATTCAGGAACAGAAAAAAATAACATTTTCTAAGGCAAAAAGGTCCACTATGGAAAATTTTTTAAAAATATTTTTTTAGTTGTTGATGGACCTTTATTCAGTTTTATGGAGTGCTGGGAATCGAACTCAGTGCCTCACACACTAGGCACGCGCTCTACCCCAGCCCTAGAAATTTCGTTGATGATTAAAAATGTATAAAATCAACAACAAAAACACTATTTAATACAGAGAGATTACATGATTATTCATCAGACCACTGTTCTCATACTTCCACTTGCCCAAGGCCAGCTTTTCTTACATGTCACAAAATTTCCAAGTCCAGCATATCTAACAAGTTGATTAATCTTAGAGGAGAACTGTTCTTGGCTTGCTGTACTACTCCCTCAGATTCCCTCATTTCTTTCACTTTTATGCTTATTAATTGTAGGTGGAGGTTGGGGTCTTTAGCCTTCTGTATCCAGGTACATAGCAGAAATTCTTCTGAACTGTCATGAGATTCTCCGCTTCCATTCCGTTCTGACTATACCATAGTGTAGATCCTTTTTGCTATTACGTCATTTCTAGTTTTATGTGGTAGTTTCCGGCTTGTTTCTTTAGTCTCTCCCCTGACAAGTTCAACTATGTGTTTTTTCCATCTTGGCTTTTGCCTTCTAGGAAAAGGTACTTTTTTTTTTTTAATTGTTGATAGACACAATACCTTTATTTTATTTTATTTTTATTTTTATGTGGTGCTGAGGATCAAACCCAGTGCCTCACATGTGCTAGGAAAGTGTTCTACCCTAGCCCGAGAATGTACATTTAATGAGCATTCTGTTTATAAGTAACACCAAGAGTGTAATACTTTGGAAGAATTTTGACAACTCACTTAAATTATTTAACTCAACCTTATGGTTTTATGAAGCAAATCATGTTTTACTAATATAGTTTTAATTTCAGATTGATAGGACATTTACAAAAAGGAAAAATGACTCTAGGGAGATTCTAAACAGAGAAATGCATGAAAAAGACCTGGTAGCAATGTATTATAAGATTTCTGAATTGGGAAATTAGGATTATCCCTTGCGTACATGAAAGTGGGAGTGAGATGTAATGGAATAGTATCACAACAGAGGGGTCCCAATTGGAAACTAATGATGGAGGAGGGAGGGAGAGGGAATGATCATACTATAAAATATTCTGTACCTAATTACAGCATAATAGTTAAATTCCTGAAAATCTTCATGGTAGGTACTGAGTTTATAATCTAGAAAAACCTAGAAAACTATTGAGTTTTACTTGAAGGCAGCAGTAAATAAAGTGGATATAAACTTTGTATAGTTCAGTAATTGTAGCTGTTAAATAACTTCCATTTATTGATTTCTAGGATCTTAGAAAATTTTATTCTAGGTTCAAAAGAATACAGATTTATTTTAATGTTTGCAGTTTTATTTAATCAGTGACATTTTAAAAATTCATTTTGCATTAATTTTTGAGATAGAAGGAATGATAGTACAAAGTGCAATAGATGATGTTGACATTCATAGTATCATGAAGACTCAAAAATCCACAATACCTTCTGAGATAAAATGATAACTTAATGAGTTGCATTTTATATCTTAGAGTGACTTTCAGTTTTAAGTGACTCCATTCACTAGGCACTGGCCTAAACACCTCTTTTCTCAATCTTGCCATACCTTTAAGCTTTCTTTCTCTATCCATATTCCAAAATAACTAAAAAAGAAATTAAATTCTTATTGCTCTTTTATCTTCTGTAGAGTAAGTGGTTAATCCTGACCAATAAGTAAACTTTGAGGTAGTACCCATTTTCTGAATGAGATAACTCTGAGGTGACAGGCCAATACCCTGATCTGATCATTATTATCCATTCATTCTTTATCAAATAAGGGTTAGGTATCTAGTATTTTTTTCAGTACCGTATTAGGTAGGTAGTAATTATACAATGTTGCATAAAGCAGGTACTTCCTTTTCCTTGTGGTGCTTATAGCCCAGAAAGAGGAAACCGTAAAGTTAACATTGCAGTTCTCTCTCCCTTAAACCCCATTTGTTCCTTACTTAATTTTCTACAAACACCACCTATCAACATTTATGAATTATTTCTTTTTGTTTTGTCTTTGATCCCACTGTCTTATTCTTTTGGGGTAACTGTAACAAAACAACAAAGACAAGGTGGATTATGAACAACAGACATTTATTTGTCAGTTTGGGAAGCTGGAAAGAGCAAGGTCAGGGTGTTGGCAGATTCAGTGTTTGATGAAGATTCACTTTCTATTTCATAGGTGGTGCCTTCTTGCTGTTTTCACGTGGTGCAAGGGACAAGCAGTTCTCTGGGGCCTCTTTTATAAGAGTGGAAATCCCATGCATAAGGGCTCTGGCCTCATGAACTAATTACCTCCCCACTTCCTAATTCTACCACATTAGAGATTAGGTTTCAACATAACGATTTGGCTTAGGGGACACAAAAATTCAGACCATAGTACTCACCTACGTAATGTTAGCTATATGAGAACAAGGATTTTGTGATGTTTTGCTTAAGGAGTATTTGCTAGTGAAAAGTGAGGAAGGCACATCTAAGCAGTCAACATGTGCTTCTTCAGCCTGTCTTAACTCAATTGCTGCTTCCTTATTTTAGGCATTATTTAAAATTTTTATTTTGCATTTCTGCCTGGAAGCTTCCTGAAAGTTTCCCTGTAATATCTTTTCACTTCAGATTGATGGCACTTTGTAAAATATAAGTCTAAAACCTCCTATAATTTAAGGATAAGTGAGGCTCCTTAGCTTTTCATTATTGGTTATTTATTCAGTCCTTTTTTTTTTCTTTTTCTTTCCCTCTTCATTTTTGTTGCTCCCTGATCTCAGACTATGCTTTGTTAGTACCAGTATTCACCAGATATAATATAGCACAGATCTTTAAACTTCTTTTCACTGTGGTCCCTGGATCAGAGACATAAGCTTAACTTAGAGATTAGTTTAAAATACAAATCCTTTGGCTTTACCCCAAGGCCTATCAAATTAAAAACTCTGCTTTTAGGGCTCTGCAAGCTGAACAACATTTCTCAGAGATTTTGATATACCTTGAATTTGAGTGTCACTACCTTAATCCTTTTCTTTTTAAAACTCATTTCCTTACAAGTCAACCATTACTTAATCATATATTCAATAACACTTTTATTTAGATCTTTAGATCTCTAGATCTCTAACTCTGATTTCTGTCAATCCTATTTTTAAAATTATGTATTAGACATCTGTCCTGGGTGTCCTTCAGTACTTCACATTATATAGGCTCTAAACAAAATTCATAATCTGTCTCCTGAAATGTGTTCAACATCCTATTTCTTCTTTCCTTGTAGTTTTGAATGTGAGATTTTGCAATATTTTCTCATTATTTTGTTTTGTCTTACTGTAGAGGAACAACAACAACAAAAAACTCCAAAAATCAAACAAATTTTTTAAAAACTATACTACCTACAATAGGATAAAGATTTTCCAGTCAATGAAATTACCATTGTTCATAGACCATGTGTTAAAATATATTTTTATTTTGTTGTCCATACTTCTTCCCTCCTTGCTATCTCCCACTCCTTGCCTTTCTTTCTCTCTTAAAGGGTTCAGTGGCCCAAATTCTATCGCCGTGATCCTGGGCCAGTAGGGTGATTGTGTGTCTAGCACCAAAGAGGTGAATCCATGAGACATTTAAGATACCCTGTGTAAGTCCTGCAGTAGTTTCTCAGTATTTTTTCAAAATAAGTAAGTAGTTAAGTCCCCAAAGACTGAGCATATCTCTAAGGTCAAAAATGTATAATGAGATTGTGACTGAGGTCATAGGAATTGCAAGGATTTGAGTAATAAGGAATGAGAAATTTTGAACTAAAAAATATTAAGTGAACAAATTAAAGGTCTTAAAGGAAAGAACAAATAGCCACTGTCTCAGATAGTTAGATACTTCCTTCTCTGAGGAGGAAGGATAAGTTAAAATATTATTTCTGGGGCTGAGGGTGTGACACAGTGGTAGAGTGCTTGCTTTGCATGTGCAAGGCCCTGAGCACAATCTCCAGCACCAATAAAATAAAATATTATTTCAGTGTAAACCTTAAAGTTTAATTTTTTAAATTCATATTTATTTATATGTATGCTTCCCTATGAACATTTTCCATGATGTACATTTTAAATGATGTCTCATGTTGCTTTATGTACAGTTATATTTTAATATTTTGACTGTATATCTTAGACTATGAATATTAACTGTTATTACAGTTTCTTTCTATTTTTGTTGAACAGGACAGTAATTTTATTTTACATGTGAGGATTTTATACTAGAAATTCTCATAACATGAGATAATCTTTCATAAAAAATATATTCTTAAGTTATAATGCCAAAACCTTTCTTTTTAACATGCACACAGGAAACCTCGACCTGTCTCCCAGTTGGTTGCACAGCAGGTTACTCAGCAGTTTGTGCCCCCTACACAGTCAAAGAAAGAGAAAAAAGATAAAGTAGAAAAAGAAAAAAGTGAAAAGGAAACAACTAGCAAAAAGAACAGTCATAAGAAAACCAGGTAAATTTGAAGAGTGTTTTATGGCATTTTTGAAATAATAAAATTAACTATATTTAATATTTTTTTCACATTGATATGTACACAAAGTGAAGTCAAACACAGAGGTCACAAATATAAGCTTAAATATAAGGATGGTTTTCATTTTATAAGACCTTTAATAAACATTTCTGTCTGTTCTTTTTTTCTTCATAAAAAGAACTATTTGAAAACCAGGAGAGTGGTAATTCATTTGCATGGGCTTTGACCAATCAAAATGGTGATGGGTCTAGTCATCAGTGGAATAACAGCCCTGCATATAGCTCAGCCTTAACTTTTATCAATTTCCTCTGTGGTGCAGCTATTTTCCTGTGGTTTTAAAACATCTATCTTAATAAAATTAATAAGCTGTCTTCAAATTATAGTATAAATTTAAAGCATAATTAAGAGACCACTAAATCCAGGCTGTTAGTTTTTTGTCATGTTAAAGATTCATGAATGATGATTGGTTTGATTAATGTTAATTATTTGAAGCATTTAATGATATTTTTGTGGCTGGTTACACATAAATTGCTTTAAACATAGATGTATTCATTTGGTTACGTTTGCCTAATTTACTATTTAGTGTGTACTCAGAAATTTGGTAGAGGAAAAAGCTAGTTTAAAATTCATCATTTTTTATGTTTAGGCCAAGATTGAAAAATGTGGATCGGAGTAGTGCTCAGCATTTGGAAGTTACCGTTGGAGATCTAACAGTCATTATTACAGACTTTAAGGAGAAAACAAAGTCACCACCTGCATCTAGTGCTGCTTCTGCAGATCAACATAGTCAGAGTGGCTCTAGCTCTGATAACACAGAGAGGGGAATGTCCAGGTCATCTTCACCCAGAGGAGAAGCCTCGTCATTGAATGGAGAATCTCATTAAAGTTTATTTTCTCCAATTTCTTAGTCACTTCTGTCCTATCATGCAAATACACAGATTATGCCAAGAAATACCACATTTTCATGACAAACACATATGTGCACAATCCATAATTTGAGTTTTACATAAAATTAAAATTTTGTCAGAATTTGTTAGATTTCATCGTAATCTATGCCTATCAAACATTTCCGGACTTAACATTTTGGTCTCTGCAGTTACGTGCCATGAAAATGTGGTTGAAATATCATTATGCAGTGTTATTGGTAAATCTGTTTTCACTTTTAGTTTAGTGAATTCTAACACATGATTCTTGAATTCTCTACTATTGGCATGTAACAAGTTTAAATTTTTTATAACATAGTGCAAGCTGCCTAAATATGTAATATTTGAGAATTGTGAAACAAATAGTTATATGTATACAAGTCAAAGATCAACTTAATCAACTATTGCTGCAACAGGATTTTCTTAATGGTTATCCTCTTAAGTACACCTGCTGGTACTTGGTGTGGTTAAATAGGAAAGTTGTTATTAAATAAAGAATTTGTTATGAACCTTTGCCAATGTTTTTGACACCTTTTACTAAATTATTGTTTCTGAATTATGTTTCTGGTTTTATCCGTTTTTGAGATGTTTTTGTTAGTTTGCTTATTTTTCAAAACATTCACTTATTGTAATGTTTACTAGCAGACTAGTAAACAATAAAACATTGATTATTTAGCTTTATAATTCAGGTTTGGTGATATTGTCATTGAACACTGGTATTTTCTGTATTATATAAAACAATAAAATTCAAATAATTATAAGCATTGGGAAAAAACAGAAAAGAAACTTGCCATATTTTAAAAGTTGTAATTTTGGAAAAGCTTTAACTTAATGATAGTTTTATCACTGTTTCCTTGTCCCCAACTTATTCAGGGTCATAGATATATGAATCTAATTAATACAGAAATTAGAACTGTTGCACAGAACTGGGAAATAACTAATCTTATATCAGTTTAATTGGCTTCTTATTAAATATGACAGTTCTTATGAAAATCATAGTACCCTATTTTTCAGATACAACTGCCAATTTATGCATTTATCAATATCCTGAAATTTAAAAAAGTATTTACAGACCCACTCATTATTATGTACAGTTACCAATAAAATATTTTTATGACTACAGATTTTGCATTTTGTTTACAACTAATAAAGTGTTTTATGTTGTATTTTAAAATCCAACCTTAGAAACCACATACGTAAATTCTCCTAGGGTCTCCTGCTTTCTCTAACCATTTGCTTAGTATACATCCACTTATAGGAGACTTCTGAAATGTAAATCAACTTAAAAACATAACTTGGGTACAAAATATCACATTAAAAACATGATAACATTTGAAAAAAAATGTAGACCCTGACAGTTGTGATATTTGGTGGTTTCTTGTGGTAATGTAATTTTCTGTTTAATTGCAGTACTTTTTCAGGCACAATAGTACTGTCTTTTGTAAGATGCTAGTTGTGAAATACAGTTAACTGCATACAGTAAAAGTCTGTGATTAAAACATTCATATACCTCATTCTTCAGTGTTGTTAAATGAAACAATTTGTGTTTTTATTATAAGATACTTTGAATGGAATACCAACTAAGTGGTTATGTTCTTTTAAAACATGATTTTTTTTTGGTCTTATCCTGTTTTTCATAGTTCAGATATTTCATGTATTCATTTTGGGGCATAGTAAAAATTAAAAACAATTGTAGGGCAATTATTCTAGTTCTTAAGTCAAAATTATGCTTTTAAAGCACTGCATCTTATCAGATAATTTCAGGATATATTTTAAATAAACTGCAAGAAAATTTGACAGAAGATGGGATTTTACCTGAGTAGGACATAAATGGGAAGACAATATGGCATGGAAATTGAGTGCTAACTGATGTTTGGTGCCTGAATACCTGTTGTAGACTGTAAGTTAGTTTTAGTGAGTAAATTACTGAAGCTTATCTCCCATCCATAAAACAGGGATAAATGATCCTATATAACTCAGGTTTGTTGGGAGGATCATACGTCAATCCATGTATGATTCTTAACAATTACCTGACACGTTTTGGCTTAGTAAATGTGAGCTTTTACTATCATTGTAGGTAAAATCTCATTACAAAAACACAAAAATGTTTTTTTGTAACAAAAATTCTTCCTATGCCCTCTTGGATGACCTAAGGGAATAGTGTTCTATAGGCGACACTAAATTTTCAGTGTAAACTCAGATCGTTTTTCCCAGAAAGACCATCGTTACATAATTAAAGAGCCTGATGGTATACACTGTGAAACAGGAGAAATGAACTAAGATGCCTAGTTTGACCTTTTGTTTTCCTTTGATTAATCACAATCATCTTTACCTGCCTTCATATCACTCTACCTCAGCTATACTTCCACATCAGGAAAACATGCAAATTCCTTAAACACTTGTACTTACTGTTAAAATATGCAAAAAGATTCAGATCCTGGGCTTAGGGTATATTTTTAGCTCTGTTTAATGAATTTACAGTGTGGTTTTAGCAGTGGATTCTTTTAACCAAATTCCATACAAAAAGAATTTGGAGCTGGGGTGGGAATGTAGCTCAGTAGCAGAGCACTAATCTATAGTTGGGAAGACACTAGGTTTGACCCCAGCACAACAAAACAAATAAAAAGCAGTAACAAAAAAAAATTGGATTTCAGTTTATTACCTTGCTTTCATGCAAGTAAGAGTGAAGGTATAATTTGAGGCACACAAGAACACATACTCTTAAAAACCTTTTGTATTACGTAGTAGAAATAGTGAACTTCATAACTTAAAAGTTTTATTTTTTATTAAATGCTTTCCTAAAATTATAGTGATAATAATAGACAAGGTGAAAACTTTGAAAAGAGGTATAACCCTCAGTATAAGTCAATAGCATGTATGTTAACTTTCTTTTAGATACAAATTCTTGTTGCCTAAAAGAATGTAGTTTTGGCATATGCATAAATGGTCTAGAAGTTTTAAGTATCCACTGGAGCCCTTTACTTTCTCCATCTGTAGATTATCTATTTTCTGGAATCTCTGAAGGACCCCATGTAGGAACTAGGCCATATAGTAAGCCACTTATAGTCATTTCTGTACTGTCCTTTCAAAATGAAGTGAAAAGAGAAGAATGTGTAAGGAGAGGATAACAGTAAAATAAAGGCTTGATTTATTAGCACTCATCACCTTCACTTTACTCCCATCATCTTCAGTTGGCTGGAACAACAAATGCAGAAAAGTCATCAGTGACAAAAATATTTGAGCAGAATCAAAAGACAGTGAAGGTTATAGAACATAGGATGTGACTGATGATTTTTGAAAGCAGAAGGAAAATCATGCCTTCACTGGCTACTGAAGAGGTGATGAAAAATAAGCCCCACTAATATCGAGGGGAAGGAAGGATAGGAATGGAAGAAAGTGAAGAAAGAGAAAGGGAAAAATACAGCAGAAACAGTGGCAGTGAGCACAAGGATGCAATCTAGGTAACAGGAGAATTCACTGGGAAGGGAGAGAGAACAAATAGGAACTTACAGCATGTCAGTATTTGAGGACATTTTAAAGACAAGTCATCTTCATGTCAAAGTTTAAGTTGTATTTAGTAGACTATTTACAGCAATGTATGTGATACTTTAGAATGATTTTCATCAAAACCAGTTCTCTTCAAGAAGCTATCATAGAAAAAAGTTTTCACTGAACTACATAGTTTACTTTCCTGAATGGACATCCCCACTAGCCCAGATCACTTAAGTATATTTTTAATGTATTAGGCTTTGTGTTTAGTCAGTGCAGATATTTCTGTCTTTATGGAATGGACCAGTTCTGGAGAATATAAAATACCATGAAAGGACCACATGCTTCAATGGAAAAATCAGACCTCTGGACCAATGCTCTGGGACGTTTCACACTCTGTATCTTTTTTCCCCTTTAGTGGGAGTCGTAGAGTATAATTTACTATTGTAATACTTTAAGTATTTTCTTGATCTAGGTTTTATTTACATCAGTATTATTGAATTCAGTGAACATTTATGGAGTATATTTTGGGTGCTAGGTATTATCATAGGCGTTAGTTATCAAAAGGACAGATGTGGAACTTATCTTAGAAATCTAATTACAGTGCTACTACTGCAACAATGAAAACATGTGTAAGATACAGAGATAGAGGAGCTTGCCACCTCTTTGTTTTTAGAAAATTCACCAAGACCTAAGTATCCACGGCATGTCCACATTGGAAATATGAGGACCTCTTTGATGTTGCAGCTGATAACTACTGGATATAGCCAGTAGTTTTAGAGAGATTACTATTTTATTACTCCAGCTGGAATTTTCAAAAGCTTAAGATTTTAAGCTATGTAATTTGAGATAACTCATCATTTCTCTCTCTTTTTAAGCAAGACAGTTAAATTCTGTTCTGTGAAGATGTTGAAGAAACATTGTCCAAATGAGGAATTTTATTCAGACCTATTTCAGGAAAAACCTTACCTGAGAAACCAATTTGCCCTTTCCTTCCAGACAGTGTAGATCACTAATTGATTGTCCTCAGGTTTTTTCTATAGTTGTGAGAAATTTCAAATTAAAATTGGACTTAATTTGAATATTTATGTAGGACCCAGGGCCTGCCTTTATAACTTTTTATTCTTGATCTTCTATTTTTCCAGATTCTTTTTTTCCTTCTGTTTTGATAAACTGCTTAAACTCTCTTGTGTAAATAAGACTTGAGTAGTAGTAATTTTTAAAAACTGCTCTATTTCAGGGTATGCGGATAAGCCCCAAGGTAAGGATCCAGTGAAACAGATGCCTCCCCAGCTGGAATTCCTGAGGAGTGGGAAAAATACTAATCTTTTTTGTTTTTTCCTTTGGCATTGGGGATTGAACCCCAGGGGCACTTACTTTATCACTGAGCTACATTGTCAACCCTTTTTATTTTTGTTTTTATTTTGAGAGGGTCTCCATAAATTGCTTGGGGCCTCACAAAGTTACTGAAGCTGGCTTTGAACTTGCGATCCTCCTGCCTCACCCTCCCCAGTTACTGGGATTACAGGCCTGCACCACTGCACCTGGCAATACACACCAATCTTATAGGTCCAGAAATTACATGTAGCTTTAGATCTGCTGACCTGCCTGGAAGAGTAGTATGGATGAAAGCTACCATCTCATCTTCAATGTTTTTTTGGGGGGTGGGAGGTTGTTTTTTTTCCAGAGGGGATTGAACTTGGGGCACTTGAACATTGAGCCACATCTCCAGCCCTGTTTTGCATTTGATTTAGAGACAGGGTCACACTGAGTTGCTAGCACCTCCCTTTTGCTGAGGCTGGCTTTGAACTTGCGATCCTCCTGCCTCAGCTTCCCAAAGTGCTGGGATTACAAGCGTGCGCCACCGTGCCCCGCTCATCTTCAGTTTTTTATGAACTCTTTTAATAATAAAATTCAGAAACTGCTTTTCTGTCTTAATTGTTTTAGTAATTTATTATTTTCTTGCTTTATTAAAATTTTTTAAAGGTTTTCATTATCCTCTTTTAATTCATAGTAATTAATAATAACAGTGAAATTGTCCTGTGTTTACTTTTGAAGTCAGGAAGAATGTGAATTGGAAGACTGTAAAACTAGCTTCGGAGAAGACAACTCATAAAGGACAAAACAAAATGGTGGTGAGTGTTCTTTTAAAAAAGGAAGCAGGGCCAGGCACAGTGGACACACCTGTAACCCCAGTGGCTCTGGAGGCTGAGACAGGAGTTCGAAGTCACAGATTGTGAGTTCAAAGCCAGCCTCAGCAACAGCGAGGTGCTAAGCAACTCAGTGAGACTCTGTCTCTAAGTAAAATACAAATTAGGGTTGGGGATGTGGCTCAGTGATTGAATGCCCCTGAGTTCAATCCCTGGTACCCCAACCCCCGATAAAAAGGAAGTCAGCAGAGTTCCCAAAAGAGAAGAACAGAATGATTTAGCCTCAGACCTGAAAGGTAATTTTTGGTCTTTAATAGAACATAAAAAGGTCTGAAGTTTTCAGCACAGAATAAGATAAACAATTTAAGGGAACACTTTCACTTAATTAGAAATAGAAAATCATTTTTTACTTTATTAAAATATAGAAATGTATAAATAAGCCAAATATAACAGGAATGTCTAGTGATGTAATTTCTGCATAGAAAAAAAATGTGAGGTTACAGCAAGAATTCTGAATTCAGTTTTTAGCTAAGCACTGGACTTTTGGAAGGATGAATCACAATTTTTTATTATTTTGAGCCTTCAATTTTGAAGAATCTGGTCAGAAAAGCCTGGTTAATTGGTCCTTAAATTGTAATTATGAGCCTTGATTGGTGACAGGTTTTGGAGGATTTGTGCTTGGGTGTTCATTTTTATTTTTGGTGATACTGGTATTGAACCAAGGGCTTTGGGTGTGTGAGATAAGTGCTCTATCCACTCAGCTACATCCCCAGCACTTTTATGTTTTTGAGATAGGGGCTTGCTCAATTGCCCGAAATGACTTTGAATTTATGATGCTTGTAATCCGCAGTAGTTGGGATTATAGGTATGTACCATGGTGCCTGACTGGGTATTTTAGTTCAAAACAATCTTTAAAAAAGTAATAATAGATTATAGGGCTGGGAGTGTAGTTCAGAGGTACAGCACTTGCATAGCATGTGCAAGGCCTTGGGTTTAATCCTCAATCCAGCAAGGGAGGGGTATTATGATCTCTTGTATAAATGGAAATGGAAGATTCCTGAGATTGAACCAGGGAGAAATAAAGTATTGTCCATAGGCTATTCCTTGTTCCCTTCCCACCTGGTTGCTCTCCCACCCCCTTGTCCAAGCTGGAAAAACCAGCTACTTTCTCAGGTCTTGTAGGAACATAAGGTGTCTATCCCCTTTACTTTGATTTCCATCACCTCTCTAATCTTGTGCTCTATAGCTAAGTGTTTTGAGAATGAAGATAATCCCTTTAACCCTTTCATCCTACCCCTGACCCTACTCTTTCCTCACATTTACTGTTCTGAATAAACTCTTAAAATGAAATACTTTTTGTTCGAACTAACAGCATTATTTTCCAACTTTTCCTCCAGTCCAACAAGGTCTGTAGGAATTGGACTGTGTAAAATGGAGAAATACAAGCCAACTACAGGTGAGAATAAATTTTGGTTTTAGTTTGCGTTTCTGATTTTTTGTGCTCAGCAACTAATATGATGCATATTTCTTTTCTTTTGGAATGGGGATTGAACCCAGGGGTGCTTAACCACTGCAAAACATCCTCAGCCCTTTTTATTTTGAGACAGGGTCTTATTAAGTTACCGAGGCTGGCTTTGAACTTTGAATCCTTGTGCCTCAGGTATTACAGGTGTGAGTCACCTCGCCTAGCTAATGTGACACGTATTTCTGATTGTAAAGCTTCTTTTAGTCTTAAAGACCAGTCTATGAGATGGTCATACAACATTCTCTTTCTGCTTCCACTTCTAATTTGCATAATTTGATACAGCAATTATTTGTTCATCATGAAATGACACAGTGTAATGGAAGAACAATATGCACCTTGGATCTTCAGAGATTTCATATTATGGATCTTCGTTATTAACCATGTGGTTAATTACCCTCTCTGAATTTCAGGTTGTTTCCTAAAAGAATAACATCTCTTCCTAGGTATGTTATAGGACTAAATTAGATGATGCAGACTTTTACAAAGTAGAAGTTATATTAAAGTCTTTGAGTTTTACTCTAGAGTACAGAATTCAACAATTTCCCCATAGTATGTCTTTTTCTTTTTATTATTTTCTAAAGAATCAACTCAAAGGTAGAAATGAAGAAATGCTAAGCAGGACCCCAAATCTCTAGTGATATAGAGGAGACATTTAAAAAAAAAAAAAGAACCCCTGCCATTAATTGAATGCCCATTATATATCCAATATGTAATAGCTATAAAAAAATTCAAGGTTAGTCTTTTAAATTTAAGATTTTTGAGATTTGGTTTAATCCTGAATTAGAGAATTTTCCAGACCATGGAGATCTGTCTCCTAATTTGGATAACAAATATTGCTATTGTTGAATTCCATTTCTTCACTTAAATTTTATCTTTTTGATAGGATGAAGGAAGATCAACATGGGTACAAAATTTGGATATAGCCGGCCTGTCATTAGAGAATTCAGAGATGGTTTTAATTCTTTTTTGGGGGGAGGAGGTAGTAATTGGGGATTGAACTCAGGGGTACTGTATCACTGAGCTACATCCCCAGTCCTTTTGATTTTTTATTTTGAAACAGGTCTCAGTTGCTAAGACTGACCTTGAACTTGCAATCCTCTTGCCTCAGCCTCCTGAGTAACTGGGATTGCAGGTGTGCGCCGCCAAGTCCAGCAAGAGACTGGTTTTAAAGATGAAAAATAGACTTAGGAATACATGCATACACACAATAATTAAAATTAATTTTATGAATATAGAAATACAGTTTGTGAACTTGGAAATGATCAAAGTCCGGGATGCCACCCTACACTTCACTCCTTACACTACAAGAAAACAAGATGAGATAGTATGTGGGTAATAGATCATTTCTAGATAGATCATTTCTAGATAGAATGCCCTATGTACCCTTCCCTCAAAATTTGTTAGTAAATTACAGGATTAAAGGAATCTAAAGGGATGATATGGTCCATAACCCTAATGTGAAGTAAATGAATGATCATTCTTTTGGATATGCTCTTTCCACAAATTATTGCAGAAATAAAAACCTACCTGGCCTTCCATTGTGCCATTTCAGTATTTTAATCGGGGATGGGGGACAAAGAGTTATTCTTAATTTTTGACTATATGTAGTTTCTTTACTGGAATAGAGAACAATTGCAGTTTGCATCTTTTAAACATTCTTTGAATACTCTTACTCTAATTTCTTGGTATATCCTCAGCTTCACAAATTATCCATTCTTATCAATGCTTTTATTATCATTTTCTGTACTTTGTTAAATTTATCTTCATTTTTCTAAGAAATTGTAAGGTATAATGGAAAGATTTAGTATTCTTGTTTTAACCAACCTGTCTCCCTTCTGAGGGAAGTACATTCCTATATTTCTGAATACTGTGCATCTGAGCCCCTTGTCTGGCATGTAGAAAATATTCAATAAATGTTTATTGAATGAACAAATCTCTATCGTTTCATTCTCTTTATACATCTTATAGTATGCTGATTTTTTTTTTTTTTTTTTTTTTTTTTGGTACTGGAGATTGAACTCAGGGGCACTCGACCACTGAGCCACATCCCCAGCCCTATTTTATGTATTATGTAGAGACAGGGTCTCACTGAGTTGCTTAGCGCCTCGCCATTGCCGAGGCTGGCTTTGAACTCGCGATTCTCCTGTCTCAGCCTCCCTAAGTGCTGGGATTACAGGATTGTGCTATCGCACCCAGCTTGCACCACCGCGCCCGGCTGCTGATTTTCATTTTTTGTCAGGTAAGGCAATTTCCCAATAAGGAAATTTTATCCTTATTGGGGAGGAAACTGAATCAAATTTGATTAGTGACTTTCCCAAGATCAGAGGGTGAGAACGTTTTGGTGTAGGGATTCAGATCTACTACTATGTGGTACTGTGTTTCCCCACCTTGTATTTAATTCAAAATTTTCAGTGCCCTAGATGTAATTTGAACAATTTAACAGCATGATTTTTTTTTCCATGAAGTGTGCCCATGCCTATTTAAGCTTCCCTTTTTAGCACTGGAGCTGCTTTCTCCAATCTCTCAAATCACTGTTCCAGCTTCCACTACAGCCAGAATCTGCTCCCTAAAATGTAAACGTAATCATGTTACTACCTTACTTTAAAACTCTTCAATGGTTCACCATTGTTTGGTAAATTAAGTTCAAACTCCTTGGTAAACTAAGCAAGGCACTCAAATATCGCGCCTCTTCTATTTCTGCTGTCCTATCACTCATCATATCCTCTTGTATTCACTTAGCTGGTGGTATCGTATGTCTCAGTTCCCTAAACACAAGAGCGTGTTTCATTGATCCCTTAGTCTAGAATGACTTCCCTTGCCTCTCCCCCCAACCTCTAGGGCCACTTTTGCTATGCAGAGTCTCGTCTTGACTACATTTTCAGGTCTGATTACACCTTTGGGTGTGTGCCCACACCCTTACAAGTCTATATCCCAACTTGTCTAATGTTTCATTTATTTCCAAAGCATCCATCTTCCCACCCACGTCACTATTAGGCTTCGTTGATACCTCAAAGTACTCTCACATTGCTGGGCAAGTAATGATGCTTTATAAACGGTCAAATCAAAGAATGAGCTGGGCGGAAACAGCTGAAGAAGAGGGAGAGGAAACGCAAAAGGAAGGAGAAGCTCTTTGGGGAGAACATAATTTTGTTTTGGATATGCAAATGGCGAATTGTAAGTAAAGCCAAAAGGATGTCAGGTAAAATTACCTTGCCTCCGTTGGGAGGCAAGTTGGGCATACCGCATTAACATTAGGAGGCAGAAAGGTATTTGAGTGAAATGGCTCGTACAGACCCTATAGAAGCCTAGAGACCGAGGATGACCTACTAAGGACGGAACACAAAAGGGTTTCGTTAAGCGCCCTCTAAATGTTTTGAATGACTTAAACAATTCCGTCTTTACAATCACCCTATGATGGTGACAGTATCTCCATTTGAGATACAAAGAAACATGCTCAGAGAATTTTAGGTTGCTCAACAACACGAATTAGAACCAGAATTTGAATTTAGGTCAGCTGCCTCTAGAGCCCTGTTACTTTCTCCACATTTCTCTCCTGTGCCGTTCAGAACCTCCACACTTTGAACCACCAGCCAGAGGCTCCGCGACAGCCCCAAACCCGCCGCCGCGTCCCGCATCCCGGGCACCCGCGCGCCAGCCCTCCCGCGCCCAGCGCGCCGGCGCGTCGGGCCGCTCCCAGGCGGCTCCCGGTCCGAGGGCGGGGTGGGGCCGGGCGCGTGGCGGCGGAGACCGCGTCCGGGCTTCCGGGCGGCTGTCGGCCCGCCGCTGGGCCGCGGCCGCGCTCGCCTCGGTGGTGGGCGGGGAGGCAAAGGGAGGAAGAAAGGAGGGCGGGCTCGGTGGCGGAGGAGGAACTTGTTGCACCCGCGGCTGCGCGCTGCTGCTCCCATCTCTCCAGTTCGCCGGGGCGGGCGCGGCAGCGACGGAGGCGGCGGGGCCGAGGCCGAGGCCGGGGCCGGGGCCGCGGCGATGCGGCGCTACCTGCGCATCGTGGTGCTGTGTCTGGCCTGTGGCTTCTGCTCGCTGCTCTACGCCTTTAGCCAGCTCGCAGTGTCCCTGGAGGAAGGAGCCGGCGGCGGTGGCTGGAAGCCGCAGGCCGCAGCGGCTGCCTGGCTCGCGGGCGGCGGACGCGGTGCTGGGAGAGGGGCGGGCAGCGCGGGCTCCGCGGCGCGTCCCGGCCGGTCGGACAGGTACGAGCCACCCCGGGTCTTGGGGCCGCAGCTGGGCGGCGGGCTCGGGGGCTCCGGGCGCGGCCTGGCCCGGGCCGTTCGAGGGTCGGTCCCGCGGCTCCCGCCGGGGCGCGCCTCCCGCTTCTTTGCCGCGGTCTCCCACCCCCTTCACTCATTTCCCTCCTTCCCCTCCAGCTGGGGTGAGCCCGGCGCTGCTCCCACCTCGAAGAACCCCCGCTGTTTGCCTTTTGACCCAGTCAATGTGCTTTATAAGACAAAATTGGAAATCGAATTAATCAACTTTTTAAAAAAGATTTGTTGAAAATCAGTGGAGCTTCACGAAAGCCTTATTGCTGACTAGTGGAAATTCCCTCTTGTTTCCATGGAGTTGAAGTTGAAATATTTAAACAGACTGGCGCCCTATTCAGTGTTCCCCCTCCCCTCCAAAAGGATGGTCTCGTTTTCGTGCGTTAATGCATGCAGTTTTCATTAATAGATGCGATTAGTTAAATCTGGAGATGGCATGTGTGCAGGTTGTGAATTTTTAAACACTCGGTTTATTCTTACAGAAAGTTAAAAAGATAAGCGATACTTAGCATGCTCAAGCCACTTGTGGGATGGAGTGAAGAAATCTCTCTTGAAAAACCGGTGTTTTTTTCCAGCGGATTTACACAAATCACTTCCAGAGTTGGAATCAACATGAGATTTAAACTGAAAATAAAATGTTTTTTTTTTGGACAACGTATTAATACTTAAAATCTGAGCGATTCGCACTCCTTGATAGATGGGCATCCCACGTCTCTCTGGCAGTGACCCGAAGGGCTTATTAGTAAGAGGTGAAAGCTTTGATACAGCTAGGTGTAGGGTTAGGAGGCGGGAGTGTAGTCAAGTGTAAGCGCTGTTGAACATCGCAGGGGTGATGGCCATTCTCCAGGTGAAAGGAGGACCTTTGGGCAGAGTAGCAGCATTGAAAAAGTGGATTATCACGTTTTACTCTATGATTTGATTAATCAGAGGAGTTCATAGGATGTCAGAACTTCGCATGCATAAGCAGAACTTCCAGAGCCAGGTTTACCAAACTTGGGTTATCAGTGGCTGAATATTTGAATCAGCTCATAAAAAATGATAAAGGGAAGCTAAACTGTTTCTGATCTATTTATTACCTTATTGTGAAGTCTTTAAATTATGGAAATATTGGATAGAATTGTAAGGCTGCAACTTTTTTTTCTTTTTCTGAACTGAGTACTCTAACACTGATTCACATCTCCAGCTCTTTTTATTTTATTTTTTTAAAGACGAGGTCTTGTTAAATTGCCTAGGCTGGCCTCAAATTTTTGGTTCTCTTGCCTCAGCCTCACAAATCGCTGGGAGTCGCTGGGATTAGGGGCATGTGCTACATACAGAGCCAGGCAGGATGCAACACATTAATCAAACATTAAATAAACGTAAAAGTGTAATATTAGCATTTCAAATTGATAGAGTACGTTATTTTTATTACTTTGTCTCAGATATTTGTGACAGATTTTTAAAAATTTGTTCATCTAATTTTAGCAAAATTACTTTATTAGAAATTTAGAAAAGCCAGGCGCGGTGCCACATGCCTGTAATCCCAGCGCTCGGAGGCTGAGGCAGGACGATCCCAAATTCAAAGCCAGCCTCAGCAAAAGTGAGGTGCTAAGCAACTCAGTGAGACCCTGTCTGTAAATAAAATATGAAATAAGCCTGGAGATGTGGCTCAGTGGTTGAGTACCCCTGAGTTCAATCCCCCGTACCAAAAAATAAAAATTAAAAATTAGGGCTGGGGCTGTGGCTCAGCGGTAGAGCGCTTGCCTCGCATGCGTGAGGCCCTGGGTTCAATCCTCAGCACCACATACAAAGCAATAAAATAAAGACATTGTGTCCATCTACAACTAAAAAAATATTTAAAAAAAATTAAAAATTAAAAAATAAGAGCCTTAGTTTTTATAAATATTTCATAAAGCTAAGTTTGATGTGTCAAAGTTGAGTCAGGTGAAATGCTGAAATGCTGTACTTTTATGAGTCTTCTTGTAGCATTACTTCTCTCACTCTCTCTCTTTTTTTTTGGTACAAGGATTGAACCCCAGGGTTACTGTACCGTTGATCCACATCCTCAGCCCTTTTTATTTTAAATTTTGAGACAAGGTCTCCTTTAGTTGCTTTGGGCTTAAGTTTCTAAGGTTGCCTTCAAACTTGCGATCCTCCTGTTTGAACCTTCCAAGTAGCTGGGACTAAGGGCATTTGCCACCATGCCCAATTTTACTTCTTGTTTTAAATGAGGCATACATCTAACTTAAAGTTGTATAAGTCTTCGTAAGAATTTGGTGAAGGTGCTGGGCACAGTGATTACATGTTGGAGACCAGCCTCAGCAATTTAGGGAGACCCTGTCTCAAAACAAAAACAAAAAGTGCAGGAGATAAAGCTTGGTGGTAAAGGGTTCAATCCTTAGTACCAGGAAAAAAAAAATAAAGTAGTGAAGACTGTTTCTCCACATTTGCATGTAAAAGAAGTCATATGGGCAGAGGAGCAACATTAGAGAAGCTGACTTGTCACATTTTTACCCTATGATTTCATTAAGGTCAGGCAGACTCCTAAGATATTATGACTCATTATTATTTTGCCAGCTGGTCCTTGAACCAGGACCACTGAGCTCCACTTCCTGACTGAAGACTCTTATTATTTATTTTTGCATTTTTATGGTTTTTATTGGTGCATTATTATAATACATAGAGGGATTAATTGTGACTTACTTATACATAATTTGATTAGTCTCATTTCCCTGTACCCTCCTTTCTTCTTCCCTTCTTCCTCCTGATTTTCTTTCTCTATTCTACAGGTCTCCTTTCTATTTTTTAATTGGCATCCCCCCACCCCCAACCAGGGATTGAACTTGACCACTGAGCCACATCCCCAGCCCTATTTTGTATTTTATTTAAAGACAGAGTCTCACTGAGTTGTTTAGTGCCTTGTTGTTGCTGAGACTGGCTTTGAACTTGCAATCCTCCTGTCTCACCCTCCCTGAGGGATTATAGGTGTGTGCCACTGTGCCTGGCATTAATTGGCACATTTTAATTATACATAAAATGGGATTCTTTGTTATATACTTTTATGTGCATATAACATAATTTGGTGGATTTTATTCCTTAGTATCTCCCCTTTTCTTTCCCTCCTTCCCCTTGATCCCCTTTATTTAATCTATTTTTTAATTGGTACATTATAATTATACATAAAAGTGGCATTCATTGAGATACATCTGTACATGCACATAGCATAATTTGGTGCATTTTATTCCCTAGTACTGCCCCTTTCCCTCCTCTCCTTCCTCTTCCTGGATCTCTTTTCTCTCCTCTACTGGTCTCCCTTCTATTTTCATGAGATTCTTTTTTTTTATTCCTTTTTTACCTCTAGCTTCTTCAGATGAGAGAAAACATTCAACCCTTGATTTTTCTGAGTCTGACTTATTTCATTTAGCATAATGTTTTCCAGTACCAGTATTTACTAGCAAGTGACATAATTTTATTCTTTTTTATGGCTGGGTAGAACTTCATTGTGTATGTATACTTTATTTATTTATTCATTTATTTTTGGTATTGGGGATTGAACTCAGGGGTGCTTAACCATTGAGCCACATCCTCAACCCTTTTTTACGTTTTATTTTGAGACAGGCTCTTGCCAAGTTGCTTAGGGCCCCTCTAAGTTGCTGAGGCTGGCCTTGAGCTTGTGGTCCTCCTGCCTTAACCTCCTGAGTTGCTGGGGTTACAGGCATGCAGTGCCATCCTGAACTTATACCACATTTTCTTTTTCCATTCTGTTTTTTCTTTTTGTGGTGTTGGATATTGAATTCAGGGGTACTCTGCTTGTGACTATATGCCCAGATCTTTTTATTTTTTATTTTGGGACAGTTTCTCACAAAGTTGCTGAGGTTGGACTCAAATTTGTGATCCTTCTGCCTCAGCCTCCTGAGTTGCTGGGATTTCAGATGTATACGACCAGTCAGCTCCCATTAATGTTATTTAGTGGAGTTACCACTTTGAATGTTGAACACCTAGTATTCCACTTTGAGCAGTTACAAGCCTTTAATAACCCAAACCTGGTTAACTACCTTTACTTTTCCAGTATTTTAAAATTATTATTATTATTATTATTATTACTACTACTACTACTACTACTACTACTACCACCACCCTGAAAGTACAACTACCATGTTCAGGTTGGTTGCTTTTCCTAACTTTATTGCTTATAAAAAGTTACTGGTATGTAATGAGTTGTTTCAGTTTCTACTGTGTCTCCATCTCCAAAACCAGTCTTTCATAAGTGGGAGAATGGATACTTGTGAGTTAAGAAACTAAACAAATAATTCTACTTCTTGTCAGTGGTACCTTAGTGTTTTATGATTTTTTTTTTCTTTAATGGTAAGCAGCATATGTATTCTAGTGCACATTTTCTTGTTTTTTGTTTTTCTTTTCCTTATGTTGAAAATTCACCTCAGGGATATTTTATCACTGAGCTACATCTCCAGCCCTTTTTATTTTATTTAAAAATTTTTTTTGGTATTGAGAATTAAACCCAGGGGCACTAAACCACTGAGCCACATCCCTAGCCCTTTTTATTTTTATTTTGAGACAGGATCTCACTAAGTTACTTAGGCCTTGCTCAGTTACTGAGCCTGGCTTTGAACTTGTGATCCTCCTGCCTCAGCCTCCTGAGTCACTGGGATTACAGGTATGCAGCACCACATCCTTATTTTATTTTTTGAGCCAGGGTTTTGCTAAGTTGCTGAAGCTGGCCTGGAGCTTGTGATCCTCCTGCCTCATCCTCCCCAGTAGCTGGGATTACAGGCATGTACCACTACACTTGACATGCATGTGTTTTTATATTTCCAGTAAAGAAAAAAAATTTTTTCTACATACTATATTTTTTTCCTGCTGTGTAATTATGGTCAAGGAATTTAACTAAAACTTGACTATTTCTGTCCAAATTTGTCTGAAAATTTGTCTCCTGTGTGGAGTTGATCATCATCCCCCAAAGAAACCCTATATTCATTTTCAGTTAACTGCTCATTCCACTTCTCTAGTCCTCAGCCCTAGGCAATTGCAAATCTGCTTTCTGTCTTCATAAGGTTTGTCTGTCTGGGCATTTCACATAATCGAATCACATAAAATATGGCCTTTTGAGGTTAGCTTCTTAGTGTTTTCGAGGTTCATCCACTGTAGCATGTATCACTTTATTCTTTTTTATGGACAAATAATATTTTAATGGACATACCACCTTTTGTTTATTCATTTGCTAGTTGATGGAAATTTGAATGGTTTTCTACTTTCCGACTCCTGCGAATAATGGTGTTCTAAATATTCATGTATAATTTTTCTGTGAACATAAATGATTTTCATTCTTTTGACTTATCTACCTAAAGAGTGGAACTGATGGATCATGGTTGCACAACTCTGTGAATATAATAAAAACCATTGAATAGTATACTTTAAAAGGGAATTATGACATATTTTTATTCTTTGCATTGTAAAAACTCCAAACATCTCAGCACTTTCTAACAAAATTTATTTCTTGTACTTGTTACATGTCCATAGCTGTGACTCTGAATTATGTATCTTCTCATCCTGGGTCCCAGACTGAGAAAGCAGTCTATATTGAATATGCCTAGTCTAATGACAGAGGAAGAGGGAGGGGCTAGGTTAAATTTCACAATCTAATTTGAAGCTTCTGCTGTGATGTGGTGATATCTTGTCTGTTCACATTACTCTGACCAAGCAAGTCCCTAGAAAAGGGTCAAAGTCAAAGAATGAGGCAGAGATATTTACTTCTCCCTTTTAGAGACTGGCGAGTCATATGGTAATGAGCAGGATTATATAATAGATAAGGGTGGAGGATGAATGTACACATGGATATTGATTAAAGAGAAAAAAGAGCTGATTGATGCAAGGAGTTTTTTCCAGACTCCTGAGAAGATGGGTAGTAGAGGGCAGGTGGAATGCATATGGAGTTGATAGTAGCCTAAGGAGCAAGCCAAGGACACAGTGAGCTTATAGTTGCACTAATCAGCATAGTCATGTCATTAGTTGTTTATTAGTCACCTAAGAAGGTGAATGAATGGATTGGTTTCAATTTCAGATTTTACTGGAAGGGTATGATGAAAGAATGAGGTAGAAGTTGTAGGTATAGGAAAGTGAACAGATGAACCATATGGTCTAGTCTGAGTAGGGAGGGAATTGAGTATATTTTTTTACACTTAGGAGGCTTGTGATTGGAGGTGAGTCTCTAAACCACTAATGGGATACAGAGAATTTGAGTAGTGACTAGTCTGAGATGAGATATTGGAGTTTAGGATTGTAGTTTCAGATGTTGACAAGGTCCAGGATTTGTTATTTTTTTTTAAATAATTTTTTTAGTTGTAGATGAACACAATACCTTTATTTTATTCATTTATTTATATGTGGTGCTGAGAATCTAACCCAGATCCTCATGCATGCTAGGCAAGCGCTCTACCACTGAGCCACCACCCCAGCCACTGGGATTTGCTGTTTTTAACTGAGGGGAAGAGGAAGTATAAGTCCTGGAATTGAGGAATTGGGTATTGGCTTAGGTCTTCCACAAGGCAACATCAAAGATGACTTGTTCTTGTTAAGGAAGTATGGTCCTAATCTGACATGATGAAGATTTGGGCCTATTTTTTCTTCTATTAGACGTTGGGTTTCTGGTCTGATTCCCAGGTCCTTGATCCACTTTGAGTTGAATTTTGTGCATGGTGAGAGATAGGGGTTTAGTTTTATTTTGCTGCATATAGATTTCCAGTTTTCCCAGCACGAACAAATCTTTGCCACACACACATCTGATAGAGCACTAATCTCCAGGATATATAAAGAGCTCAAAAAACTTAACACCAAAAAAAACTAACAACCCAATCAATAAATGGGCCAAAGAGCTGAACACAAACTTCACAGAAGAAGATATACAATCCATCAACAGACATATGAAAAAATGTTCAACATCTTTAGCAATCAGAGAAATGAAAATCAAAACTACCCTAAGATTCCATCTCACGCCAGTCAGAATGGCAATTATCAAGAATACAAACAACAGTAAGTGTTGGCGAGGTTGTGGGGAAAAATGCACGCTCATACATTGCTGGTGGAACTGCAAATTGGTACAACCAATCTGGAAAGCAGTATGGAGATTCCTTAGAAAACTTGGAATGGAACCACCATTTGAGCCTGCTATCCCACTCCTAGGTTTATACCCAAAAGACTTAAAAACAGCATACTACAGTGATGCAGCCACTTCAATGTTTATAGCAGCTCAATTCACAATAGCCAAACTGTGGAACCAACCTAGATGCCCTTCGATAGATGACTGGATAAAGAAACTGTGGTATATATACTCAATGGAATATTACTCAGCAATGAGAGAGAATAAAATTATGGCATTTACAGGTAAATGGATGGAGTTGGAGAATATCATGCTAAATGAAGTAAGACAATCTCAGAAAACCAAATGCCGAATGTACTCGTTGATAAGCGGATGCTGATCCATAATGTGGGGAAGGACATGGGAACAATGGTGGATCTCTGCTCACAGGGGTGTAAGGGGGGAGGGGGCATGGGGACAGCAAGGATGATGGAATATGATGGTCATAATAATCCTAACTTTATGTATGACTGCATATATGTTGTGATTCTATACAACTTACAACTAGAGAATTGATATGTTATCCTCTATCTATGTACAATGAATCAATTTACACTGTTAACATGTAAGCCTAAATAAAACAAAACAAAAAAAAGATGACTTGTTCTCTGCTAAACACAATGACCCATGCCCATTTTACTCACCATTGTGTTTCCAGTGTTTGGCTTGTGTATGTAGTCACATAGTAGGTAATTTATTGAGTGGTTGAGTG
>PVHX01006216.1:0-42123 GCA_004024805.1 Geosciurus inauris
TTTTTTTCCTATTAGTAATTCTGCTCATTTTACATTCCTGAAATCAGAATGGTTTGAAATCAGACTAAAGAGAGATGGTGCTCAGATGACGGCCTATATATCCATCAGTGTGTCTGGCTGGCAGGACAACTAGATAGTAACATGGAAGAAAAGGCAAGAGACATTAGAAGTCTAAAGTGAAAGTACAGTTTTGAGAGTATGTGATGATAAGTTCAGGACAAAAAGGAAAGTAGGGAAACTGGGTCCTGCATAGCTGAATTTAACTCTCGGGCATGTGAAGGGCAAAGAAAAGAGAGAATGCAAAAAATGTACTCCAGACAACAATAGCAATATCAAAAAGTGTTCTCTTAGGAGTTTTGCAAATCTACTGTAGATAGAGATGTATCTTCAGAGGGAATTAGTTATAACTTAGGACCTGTAACTCCTAAAATCCTCTGACTCAAAGATGGAGAGCGATTTTACGGCCTTGCTGGGCAGCGGGATGTTTTATTCTTTCAGAGTATTGTTCTCTCAAGTTATATAAATTGTCAATTTGGTAATGTTATTGGTATCTACACATCCCTTTTTCCTCAGTCCACAATGAAAACTGTCATTTTTTCCTTGGGAATTTGTTTTATATAATTGTTTATGTGCATTTTTTTCACAAGACATTAAAGCAAAGAGTTTTACTATAACCATTAAAACCTAGCAATCAGACTAGAGACCCAACACCTAATAGAAGAAATAGGCCCAAATCTTCATCATGGTGGATTAGACCTTACTTCCTTAACAATACTCCTATAGCACAAGAACTAAAATCAAGAACCAATAAATGGGATGGATTCAAACTAAAAAGATTCTTCTCAGCAAAAGAAATAATCAATGAAGTGAACAAAGAGCCGACATTCTGGGAACAAATCTTTGCCACACGCACATCTGATAGAGCACTAATATCCAAGATATATAAAGAACTCAAAAAACTTAACACCAAAAAAACCAAACAACCCAATCAATAAATTGGCCAAGGAGCAGAATAGAAACTTCACAGAAGAAGATATACAATCAATCAACAGACATATGAAAAAATGTTCAACATCTCTAGCAATCAGGGAAATGCAAATCAAAACTACCCTAAGATTTTATCTCATGCCAGTCAGAACAGCAATTATCAATAATACAAACACCAATAAGTATTGGCGAGGTTGTGGGGAAAAAGGCACGCTTATACATTGCTGGTGGGACTGCAAATTGGTACAACCAATCTGGAAAGCAGTATGGAGATTCCTTAGAAAACTTGGAATGGAACCACCATTTGAGCCTGCTATCCCACTCCTTGGTCTATACCCAGGAGACTTAAAAACACCATACTACAGTGATGCAGCCACTTCAATGTTTATAGCAGTTCAATACACAATAGCTAAACTGTGGAACCAACATAGATGCCCTTTGATAGATGAATGGATAAAGAAACTGTGATATATATACACAATGGAATATTATTCATCAATAAAAGAGAATAAAATTATAGTATTTGCAGGTAAATGGATGGAGTTAGAGAGTATCATGCTAAGTGAAGTAAGCCAATCTCAGAAAACCAAATGCTAAATGTTCTCTTTGATAAGTGGATGCTTCATAATGTGGGGTTGCACACGGGGAGAATGGAGGAACTTTGGTCACAAGGGTATAAGGGGGGAGGGGGAAGGGGGACAGTAAAGATGGTACAATATGATGGACATTATAGTCCTAACTTTATGTATGACTGCATGTATGTTGTGATTCTACATCACATACAACCATAGAAAGGAAAATTTGGGCTTCATCTGTGCACAATGAATCAAAATACACTCTGCTATCATGTAAACCTAAATAGAATAAACAAACAAACAAATAAAATGTCCCCCAAAAAGCAATCTAGAGAATAAAATTTCTTAATATAATAAGGATAAAACACTATAACTGGACACTCTATTATTTTTTATTGGGGATTATGTGCTTTAGGTAACCTTTTCCTGTCCTCTCTTTTCAGCTCTTGTATCAGGTATCAATCAGAAGGAAGAACTAGAGAATATAAAATGTTCATTGCAAGACCCATGTTAACCATGGGGGCTGGCTCAGCAGTCCAAATTTCATGGAACAGGCCACCAGGAAGGACAGACTGGAACACTAGGAAGTGAACTGAAGCTGTTGTCCATTGGTAGAATTTCTTCTCCTTCAAAGAAACTTCCCCTCCATTTGAATGGTGTTTCAACTAATTGAATCAGACCCATCCAGATTATCTTGGATAAACTCTTTCACTTCAACTAATCATGTGATTATGGACATTAATCATATCTACAAAATACTTTTGCAGCAACACTTTGGTGTTCAATTAAGCAACTATAATCTAGCCAAGATGACACATCTCAAGAGCAGCACAGCACTTTTCAGTAGTTGGCTTACCAGACAAATTGGAAATTTTTTAGGTCTTATCTCTCTATATATATGTATACAGTCTCCCTCATAATCTTACATATTATCATATGATATTTTTTTCTCCCAGACTTATGGGGTAGAAACTGCTTTATGCTTCTCACTCTTAGGTTACCTAAAGGATTTGTCCCCATTTCTCAACAACTGTGATACTGATGACTGATTTTCTATAGAAAATACCCTCCACTTAAATTCATCACATAGAAAAAAAGATAAATACCTGACATAGTTTCTGTTTTTGTAACAGTACTCTGACTACGGTGGCAAGTGAAACATTGGCTAATACCTAGTTCCTTGTAGAAACTCAATACATAATAGCTACTCAAGAAATAGATATGAGTAGCTGGGCTTGGAACCAGCTTTGGTGGGTAAGTGTATATTTCTAATTTTTCTTCTATCCACATCTTTCTTTCTATCCACCCATCCACTCATTTTCTCATTATTCTGTTCTTCCTTTAGGGCAGATTGATCTACTACAATCATCACTGTCTTTGTTAATGACTATTCCTATTTTCCAGTTACTTAGGTCAAAACCCTGAGGTTAATCTCAATTCCTTTTTTCCCTCATTCACTGTATACAATATGTCAATACATCCCATTGATTCTTCTTTATCAATACTTGCACGTCTCAACACTACCTGCCCTATGGTCTCAGCCACCTTCACCTTAAGTCTTCACTGGCCATCACTAGCTATTTTGATGATAGTCTATCAAAATGTGAAAAAAAAAAAAACGATACAAAATTTATTTGGAAATATTGCTCACATTTTTAGTGAAACTGGCACTTGCTCTTTCTTCTGCCTAGAATGTCTCTCCTGGAATCCATATACTTTGTTCCCAGAAATTAAGGTCATTACTCAAGTGTCAATTCACAATTCAGCCTTTCTCGCCTGCCACATTTTATATTTCAACTTCTGCATATTTCCTGCACCCCACCTTTATCATTTACCTGTTTATTATCTATATTCTGCTTATTTGGCTACTTGACTTCATGAAGGAATTATTCTTGTCCATTTTTTTCCAGCTATATTTCCCAAGTCTAAAATAGTGCCATGTATGGAGTAGATACTACAGAAATATTTGTTAAATGAGTGAGCATTATTTAATTGATAAAGCAGATCTCTGGAAAGATCACTACATAATTAAGAAAAAAGCAGAAAATCACTAGCCAGTGCACAGGAAAGTAGACATAAAAAGTATTAAGTTGCTTTTCAGCTTTATAAAAATTTCAAAATGCTTTTCTTTTGTTGCAAATAACCATTCTAAAAAGTTGCGGAGTATGAGAGGAAAAAAATAAAATAAAATACAGAAACAGAAAATGAAAGAATTTTGTTTAATAATATAGGAGAATAGATTTTCTGAGGATGTTAAGTTTAAACACACATCTTAGTAGTTAACAGCAGGTGTGATTTTCAGTACTGATTTAATACTTTAGATCCTCTCTCTTCACAAAGTTCAAGGAGACATGAAAGGGCTGGGGATATAGCTCAGTTGGTAAGATATTTGCCTTGCAAGCACAAGGCCCTGGGTTCAATCCTCAGCACCACAATAAATAAATAAATAGATAGATAGATAAATAAATAAATAAAGGCATGAAAGATCCAAGAAACAAATTAGCATGCTAAATTTCACCAAGGGGCATTCTGATATTCTTTTAATGATTCAGACTGTTGTTTACCTACTAGTCACACAGCAGGTTTGAAACTTCACTAGGAATGGGCAGTCAGGAGCAGACCTTAGCACGACTTCAATGATGAACAAGGAGTCCCAATGAAGCCCTATTCTTTCAAAACGCTGAAGACCAGAGGTGAGCAAGACTTACTGAACTCAAATGTAATTTGGGCTAACTTGATTTTCTAAAAGATATGATACCAAGAATGCAGGGTTGTGCAAGTCTTCCAGATAAGTGAGATTTGAGGCATCAGCTGTGGTTCCAAAGTTAGTTATAGAGCTGTCCAAATCAATATAATGGCTTTCAGCACCAGGATCAAAACCCTAAAAGTCAGCACAGCAGTCACCAGTCAGCAAGTCAGGGTGTCTATGTTCAGTCTTGGATTATAGATTTAAGGTCAACTTCACAGTGTGAAATAATGCAGGCAAAGGAAGGGAGAAAGGAAAGAAGGATGGGAGAAGAAAGAAAAGAAAACTAGGCACTAAGACCAGGTGGATAAACTTGTACAAATAGTTCTAATCTGGTGCATTCTTGGAGAACTCAGGAATTGCATTTATGAGTCACTTAACACACTGAATCTAGGAAAGGCAAACAATTTATGTTCTCTGAATCCTGGAAAGATATAGAAGTCATGATCTTGCTTGAGGTGTCCTTTTATTGCCTGAGGTGTCCTTTTATTTTCTAGGTGAAGTGAAACTCCTAGGTCACTATCAATACCTAATGGACAGAATCAGGAGAGGGACTGAATGTAAAATATGACTTCTTTATTAAGTTAATAATTTTTGGTTTTAGAGTAATGATCAAGTAAATGTTTCAGAAAAGCTAAAGGCAAAGTAGTAATATAATAGTGTTTTAAATATAATTACTTATATTTTTGTAAACTGTATGTCTAGAAGATGTGAGAAAGAGAGAGCTGAACAATACTGTTATTTAAACTAGCCAGTCTATAGTATACTCTAGAAGCCACCTAGACTGACAACATTTTGCCTATGTGGTCTCATTCTTTGGGTTTTCAAAATATAGCATAAAATTTTTGGTGCTCATTAATAGGAAAGTCTATGATCCTTTGAATATGCATAGGCTTCAATCAATAGAATATGGTAGAAGCAACATTGGGACTTTTGATGCTGGATCATGAAAGGTGATGCAGTCTCCATCTTTGCTAGAACACTTGCACAGGAGCTCCTAAGCCTTAAGAAGGTAAAATTTCCTGAAGTGTCCACACTGTGGGGAAGCTAAGACATGTCAAGAGGGCACATGATGAAACTCCAGATGTCAGTTACAGATTTTGAACTCTTCTGTCTCAGTGACAGATATGTAGTGAGACTTCAAATGACTTCAACACCCAATTTTTGAGTCACTTTGAGCCTTGGAGTTAATTGATACCCCAAGTATTGTACCCAAATTCCTCACCCACAGGACTTACCAGCTAATAAGCAGTTGTCTTAAGCTTCTAAGTTTTGGCTTAATTTGTCACACAGTAGTTTCTGGAAACTGCTTTATTCCCCAATTCTTATCTTCACTTTGGGATCACAACAAAACTAGATAAGACTCCCACATAAATGTAATATTACAAAGACACCTGAAACATAACAAACACCTAATAAAAGATTGCTATTATTTTACTTATGATAGTATAATAAACAAAAAATGTCCTTTCCTTCTCAATATGACAAGATACAGTGGTTTTTTAAGCATGTTTTCTAAAATATGTTAATAGGAATAAGAAAGGACTACACAGTCACTTTGTAGTGTTCAGTGTTTTGCCAAAAAATTCACTCATTGGTGTGTTAGCATACTGCACCATTCATGACATGACCAGGAATTCTCTACTAAGAATGACAGGAATAGAACACAAAATTGTTGAGCTTCCCTGAAAAAGAGGGAAAAGAAAAATATTTCATTGGGTATGAGAAAGTTTTCAACAAATACAGATCCAGAAAAGAGAGGAAAATAAAAGAGAGAAGAAAAAAGCTGTAATTAGAAGAACAAGAGCTCTATCCCATCGCCAAAGATCAGTACTTTTATGACTTTATATGGTTTGTCAAATGCAAATTATAGTGCACGGGAGGTACTTCAGGACTGTATCCAAAATAAGTATAGAAAAATCTTATTAGATAAGAACTCAAAATGGAGAACAATTGAACAGTATCAGCTCCCACCTACAGTTCCTAGCTTACATTGAGTTAAAGAATTACCAACTCATGGGGATCTCTGTGAAGACCAGTGTGGTACTTGATGAGAGGTGGCAGAAACTCACATGCACTGAAGGGATTCATCATAGAAGAACTTCATCTTGCTTAGGCATCAAATTTGTTCTTGATAAATTGTAAGCAAATGGAAATTTTGCAAATGTTAAATATGCTAGAATAGCATGCTTATTCAAGAAATACTTTTGTTTTAGTAAAATAAAGAATTTGAGCAGTTTGATGAACCCATTATTCTATATACTATAGTCTAAATTTCTATATCATTTACTATATTGCAGTGGAGACCTGCACATGAGTTTTCTTATCTCCTGCCTAATTCTGAAAGAACTTCTGTAATCATTGCAACCATGCTTAAATTATCTCCATTCAAGTGATTAGCCAGAGAAAATATATGTATTGCCTCATCTTGGGCCAAATGCCCATTTCTGCACCAATTAATTACATGCAAAATTACTACTAAGCCTCAAATGATGAGTGTTTCAGGAAGACCTTTTGGTGTAAGGAAAGGGGCTAAACAAATAGCTTCATGGATATCCAGTACAAGAAGCAAGAAAGGATGAAATTATAGCCTATTGAGTAGAGAGATCCTGTTAGCAGTGAGCAAGAAGAATGGAGCCAGCCCAGAGTAGAGTAGAGGGGAGCCACACAGAGGGGAACCTGGTGCCATTCAAGTTCCCATTTCCCTTCTTTCTTGAAGCCAAGGAGATCTTTGAACTCTAGATTAGTGAGATATGACATGAAACTTATAACAAATGCATTCTCTTTTGCTTATTAAAGCTAGAAAGATAGTGTTTCAGTATGTTGCTGCAAAAGAATCCAAATGAATGCACTTATAGCCTCACATTTTAACATTCCTCTTTATGTTTTGAACTTGAGAAAATGTCTTCTAGATTACTGAATTGTACTAAATTGTATGTTCCCTTTCCTATTGCTTGGTATTTGCATATGGTATTCTCTCTCCTCTCTTTCTCTCTCTCTCTCTCTCTTTCTCCATCTTACCTCTCTTCTTGCCTCTCCTTGGCTCATCTGCTCATCTGACTTATTCATACCCTTGTCTCAGCTCAGAAATCACTTATTTTAGAGGATATTGTCAACATTTCACATAGACTTGTTTCCTTCAGTGGTGAGATGGTGAGATATATTCTAGTATATCTCCTTTCACAGGCATGAAGCATTAAGTTTGTCTCCATCTTCCAGTGGACTGTAAGCTTGTTAAGGTCTAGGGATTTAGATTCTTATTCACCATCATATCTCTAGCTTCTGTAATACTGTCTGGCATGTAGGTGTTAGCAGCAATCCCTCAAATAAATGGATAGGTTTGTTTTAAAAATTATACACATATATATGCAATATATGTTAGACTGAATATATATAACTGATGTTATAAGGATAATGTATACAATAAAAATGGCAAAGCAAAAAAAATATGCTATTTTTTAATATAAATGGTTTTCATTTGGCTGTGTTGAAAGGCTTCTTGGGAAGTTGGGGATGTGACTCCTCATACTTAAGACCATTTCCTTTTCCCTCTTTTCCAGAAAACCTCAACAATTTGCATCCTTTTCCTTCATATCATTCTTGAGACAAGACACTCATTGACACATTAGCACATTAGTCACCACCAGCGTGTCAATGAGCTTTCCCTTTCCAGTAAGCTCAGGTGCACAGTAAGAATGACTTTTAGAAGGAAATGCTTTAATCAAAAAATATGGCTTATATCATAAAAACTTATGCAAAGGCAGTCTAGTAGGAATGTAATATTTTTAACCAGGTAGGACCTTTTATTCTGGAAATCAATAAATACTACCCTTCCTTTTTCACAGAATCCATCCAACACATATATAATTATCAAGTGTATCTCACATGCATAAAGAGAGAATTAATCATTTGTCCTGTCTTTAACTTGTAACAATTAGTACCTTGAATTCAGGAAGTAGTTCAGTGACAGAGCACTTGCTTAGCATGGACAAAGTCCTGGGTTCAATCCCCAAAATAATAATAATGATAATTAGCATCTTGTAAATTATGAAGCACAAGAAAAAGCAATATAAATATTTATTATGATGGCAATAAATAACAAGGCCTCAATCATCCTCCCATTCTGCTTCTGTTCTACTTAGTGAACTACCCTTTCTCCCCCAATACCCATTAGTAGATACTATACTCTGTGAAATGGTGGGAAGAGACCAGCAATAAGACTTTCTACCCTTAGTTAAAGAGATATGAATATGTGCCAGAACTCTTACTCACAGAATAGATCATGTTCTTTAATATTTTTACTAGGCTCTTGGAGAATTTTCTTTGGTAAGTTTTAAGGTTACCTTTGCTGTACTTTATTCATATCCTTTAAAACACTTTACCATTTTGAATTACAGTGTCTTTTTCTGTTTATGGAATTATTACATATTCTAGGATCTGGTCTTTTTTGTGTTTATTTTGTACATCTGGTGCCTGGTACTCCTATGTACTCAATAAGACTTCGTGGTAAAATAAAGGAAGTGTATCTCTCATATTATTATTTATATGGATTCTTTAATGACATGTAAAGAAAATTCAGAGGTCAAATTATCTTTATTATATCACCTTAATTTGTTTCCTTCTGAAAACGCCAAGGCACATTAGCTGGAGTTCTGTTATATACTATCCAGGAAGGAATGAATATGTGAGCTTCACTTTATGCTGAAGAGCAAAGGCCAATGTGACTTTCTCATGTATTTGCCCACTTGTGTATATGATTACTGTGATATTTTTTGATTCATTCTTTTGGGGCTCCCAAGAGACTACTACCAACATTGTATATATATATAAATATTTTAATTAAGAAAAGTGCCTCTGGGGAATGGGGATGTAGTTAGTGGTAGAGCACTTGATTGGCATGCATGAGGCCCTGAGTTTGGGTTTGACCACCAGCACCAAGAGAGAGAAGGAAGGAGAAAGAGAGAGAGAGAGAGAGTAGGAGAGAGAGACACCTCTGTAGTATGCAAGCATATTATAACTTCATGGTAGTCTGATATTTTAAATTCCTGAACTTGTTTTCTTATTTAATTCTTCTTTATTCACTTGTGTTTATAATTTCATTTTGTCATTTTCATTATACTAAATTCCATCAGCTTTTCTGTGAATTTTATGTACAGTGGCTTTTAATTTGAATTACTAAATAAATTAGTTGCAGTGTGTTCTTGATTATGTCTCATTAGCATATTCACTCACCTATTTGTTAATTCTTTCCTTAAGCATTTATTAAATATCAGTTTCATTGCAGGTATTGGGCTAGGTGTTAGAGATATAAAGACTAAGAAGGCAATCAGGATAAAAAGCAGACTTGACAATACGTATAAATATGTTTTTGCTGGGGAGTAAAAGATCCTGATGATTTGTGTCATATATGACTCTGTGGGGTTGGAACATAGTTTTTTCCTGTGCATAAAAAATGGTTAAAAAAGGGAATTCAGAATGAGACACAGGTTGGAGAGGCAGTTAGTGGACAGAGGATGGATTTGTTCTGTAGATGAGCTACTTTCAAATATTTAAAAATCTTTTTCTCCATTCAAAATTTTATGTGGAAGTCCTGTCTATAAAATGAGTAAGACATTGGCTCAGCTTTCTGTGGTTGAAGGCATAAAGGTGGATCCAGAGTCAAAACTTCTCTAACTTGCTCCTGGTTACCTTACTATATTCAAATAAATAATTTGGAAACTACTACTATACTTGATGAGATGTTAGGCAAAGGGCTCATAACGTTATATTTTTGGAAGATGACTCTTAATCAGTATGATAGATAGGGTGAAGACTCCAAATGAGGAGATTGTTTAGGAGACAATTTCAGTAGTCCAACTGAACAAAAAATAAGGGTTTTTTTTTTAAGTCAGGATAGAGAGAATAAAATATTCCAACACGATTCCTTGGAAACAGCAATTATCTAGAACTCAAAGATCTCAGTTCATAATGATACACATAGCAACATAGGTCATTCTCAAATGCATGTGTAGCTGGAGAAGCCAGACACAAAAATGCACATACTGCATTATTTCATTATGTGGAATTTTAGAAAAGGCAAAACAAATCTCTATGGATAGAAAATGAGTCAGTGATCATGTAGGGCTATGTGTGATGGTAATGAGAAGATGGGTTGCAAAAGGACAAAAGAAAACATTTGAGCTGATTTACATAATGTAAATCTTGATTGTGGTTGTGGTTTCATAGGTATGTGAAATTTAAAAAATTACCAAATTGTATACCTCAAAAAAGTGAATTGTATTGTTTATCAATTACGCCTCATTAAAGTTGATTAGAAAAAGAAAAAAATTCTTAATTAGGACTTTGGTCTACTCCTATGTAACTGGGTGACTAGGAAATCCCACATGTCACCTGAGCCTCATTTTCTACAACTGTATCAGGCAAAGATGAACACTTACTTAGCCTACCTAAAACGCTCACTTAGATGATAAGATCAAATAAATGATACATGTGAAGTACTTTTTAAAATGCACAAGTATCAAATCTTATTATTTTTCCAAAAATTTGCATAATGGAATTATATTTCACTCTGATAAATGGTCTAGGATTAGACATGTTTTGGAGAGCTGATGAAGTGATTGCCTACACAGTCCAAGCTACAATCCTCTGCTCTTGGTTCAGAATTGGATAAAAATTATCATGACCAATTTTTTTTTTTTTTTTTTTTTTTTACAGAGAAAAGGAGATGAAGTAGCAAAAAGAAAAATTGTGGCTTTCCTCAAATTTGAATACAGGAGAAAATTATAAAAGCGTATAATTTATATTTAATTCTTGTTAAAATAGCTTTGTTTCATCGTTATCAAGAGGCATTTAGAAACCATGTACTATTCAGGAAGTACTGTGTAGTTAACAAGAAAGAACACATTTTTTAAAGTTTAAATTAAACATCATTTTAAAGCTTTCTTTATAATGATAAAGCCATTATATGAAAGTACATGAGCCTAAAGAGGTGGTGAGCATTTTAGATTCTAGATGTAGGGAGCTGGAAGTTACCTTAGAGGTCACCTAAAATAATTAATTAGATAGCAAAAATATACCACCATTTTCAACTCTCTATAGCACACCATGGATATCCTCTCTTAGCATAGTATGGATGATTTGAATTTGATCTCAGTATACCTGTGTAGGTAAAGAAAGGAGTTTAAGCATAATATTAGAAATTCCAGAATTTAAGAAGCAATGGATAGAATAGGACCTCAAGGAGACATTCTTTTATGCCTCTTGTAAAGAAAAAGTTGTGAGAAAAAAAAAAAAGTGCTTTAGCCGGGCGCGGTGGTGCAAGCCTGTAATTCCAGCACTTAGGGAGGCTGAGACAGGAGAATCACGAGTTCAAAGGCAGCCTCAGCAATGGCGAGGTGCTAAGCAACTCAGTGAGACCCTGTCTCTACATAGAACACAAATATGGCTGGGGATGTGGCTCAGTGGTCGAGTGCCCCTGAGTTCAATCTCCAGTACCAAAAAAAAAAAAAGTGCTTTAATTCTACTTGCTATCTTTTAAGATCTGCTTTGTTCCTGTTTCTGTGGGAAGATGCATCATTGTCTGAGAAGAGGCACCACAGTCGGCCTTGGTAAGATTCCCATAGTCTATCCGGTAATCTTCAGTTCTTATAGCCCCTAAATTTCAGTCTACAAGGCTATCAAGAAGTAATCAATTTTGCAGCAACATACCCCCATAAAGTGAGTTCAAGAGTGTTGAATCAAAAATACCAATACCATGGTTTATTATGCAACAAAACAGAAACTAAGTCAATGTTGTAAGAAGACTTCCTCTCCTTCAAAATAACATCACTTGGTGGGCGTGGAAATAGAGTAAGGAGCATGGAAGGAACTGGAAATATACTGGTATAAAGCCAAAATAATTTCACAAATTTGTATGATAGTAGTAATGGTCTCTCCAGTGCAGTAGAAACTGGAATTAAGTTTTGACAATCTAGCCTTTGTGACTCTGGTTTTTAAACATTCCTCCAAAGTAGAGTCATTTCTTACCCCTTCTGATTCGTATAGATCTTTCTTTGTAATTATGGACATATTTTCAATTAAATAATTTGAATATGAATGTGCTCAATCATTATGTACTGAATCTTACAGGTACTCCATTTTTGTCTTCTTGGAAAACAGTCATATTTCTATCTCTTCAAATATTTTCTTAAAAATAACAACTCCGGGTTCGTTTAAAAAGTTCTGTCATATGTCCTCTGATCTCCCATATCCTAGATTCTATAGCAGATTTCTCATCACATAATTTATACAGAATTGTTGATTAATTTATTTATCTGCATGACTCAAAGTGAATTTGTTCTTTATCAGTCCAAACTAGTATCAGTATGTTTAGTATGATGAATAATTAAATGTATATACATTTATATATTTAATTATATATAATATATAATGTATATTATTTAATTATTATATTATTACTATATATTATTTAATTATTATATACATTTCCAGAGAGGCATTTGTTTCTTGTTAATCCTAATGACAAAGTTGAGAAATCTTTATTTCAATCTTTCTTTTCCTCAGTAGATTAAAATATTTGCTCTGTTTGTATCAGTCAAGACTCTGTTACAGGTACTAAAAAGGCAAAAAAGAAATAAATTGCTAAAAAATCGTTGGGAGGCCTCAAGAGTCAGTGGTAGCTGAGTATCTAAGATGACTTCCAGAACATATTATAGAAAAGCCACTGAAGGAGTTGCCATGATCAGGAATTGGGAAGCTGTATAGATAGTTAATAATATGAGCCCATCCTTAAGTGTGACTTAGAGGAGAGCTCATTAGTGAGGAATTTGGAGAGACTGAAGAAAACACTCTTAAGGTTATTGTTTGGGCCATCTGGCGCACTAACGAGCTCTTGGTGCCTCAAAACTTTTAGCCTTTGATCCTGTGAGTTTTGGAACCTGGTCAGTTCCCACCTCACAGAGATTTAACAGCCTAAGGCCAGCTGCATAACGCTGGACTGCATGTTGGGAGGGGTTGCTGTGCCTTTTTAAGTCCTCCAAAGGAGAAAGAAGAGGAGAAGAAGGGATCCAACTGGAAGGAGAAGAAGGGATCCAACTGGAAGGAGAAGAAATTCCACCAAAAAAGAAGAAATTCAACCAAAGAAGAAGAAATTCAACCGGGGAAGAAGGAATCCGATGCTTTGAGCGAGAAGAAGGAATTTGACTTGTGGGGAAGAAAGCTGACTCTCACCTATGTTTTTTACCCTACCCTCAGTGTTGCTCCTTTTACCTGAGGATAGGTGTTGAAGGTGTTGATGCTGTTTTGAGTAAAGAGGAAGGATGCTGACTCTCACCTATGTGTTTACCCTACCCTTGGTATTGCTTCTTTTACCCGAGGATAGGTGTTGAAGGTGTTGATGCTGTTTTGAGTAAAGAAGAAGGATTTTGAAGGTGATGATGGTGCTTTGAGGAGAAAGACTCTTACCTATGTGTTTACCCCATTTTTGGTGTTGCTTATTTTACCCAAGGCTCGGTGTTGGAGGTAATGATGGTGCTTTGAGTGTACCTGCAAACCCATGTTGTGTTATCTGGTGTTGATTGGTGAGTGCTTATTGGGCTGGAGCTGCTCTTTCTTTTCTTCTATATTATTGATTCATTATATACGATATTCAATATTGCAAAGTATGACTATTGCTTGCTTATTGTTATATTATCTCATATTAAAGCTTATAAAACCCATCCTGTTGCGAGGCTGGTGATTCACCCCACGATCTGTCTAGATAAATTAGTCTGGGATCCAGACCAAGACAGGAGCTACTGGTCTAGGTACTGGCTCTAGAGTCATCCAAGGTCTGCTGAGGTCTGGAGGTCATGTGAGGAGGTCAAGTTAACGCTGATACCCTTCTCCCTTAATTGTGGGCATGGTATAAATAAGATACCATCCTATCTACTAGTTTTAGAAGCTCATTTTTGCAGTTGAATTGCAAAATGTCTGTCCTGCAGATTCCTTTAGTTCTCTCTCTACCAATAACTACCAATAACCCAATGCCTGAGGTGGGGACTGACTATTGAAACTGCTGGTAAAGCTGATAAGAGAAAAACTCTAAGATGTTATAAATTTAATGACAAGGACTAGAAAATGGAGAGGAGAGATGAGGAAAGTTAATCAGTTAACCATTGTGGGCTGAAAACAACAAAAGACTGCTTCACATTCTTGAGTGTACATTGAAACCTTAATTCAAATACCATCCTGACACCACATTCTGCCTACAACACTAATCAATTACTTCTTTTGGTCTGCCTTCCTATCTCAAAGCTTTCCCTGCCTCGTGTTATCCTGCCCTTCTTATCTACACACAGCGTAAGACCAGTGTAAACAATTTATGCTTCATTTCCCCCAAATTTTCATTGCAAAGATATACATAACTCTAGGTTGAACAGATGTCTTTTCAACCTAGCTCTCCTCCTGGCAGTTGCAGGAACTGGTTCCAGGACCTAGTCCTTTCCCTGGATACCATCTGTATCACTCAATAAATCCTTTCAGAGGACTCTGGTCTCCAGAGTTTTGGCTTAACAGTGCTAATAAAGAAAATCCAAACTCTAAACTCCTTCTTCAAACTCCTTTCTTGCTTATGGTAATAAAAGAACTTCCAGGAGGCAGAGAATGATTCTGTATCATTTCTTATTTCCAAATCTCACAAGGGTGGACTGTCGTAGAAGGTAGGTCACATGTAGAACTGAGCTGTCAAGGGGTCTGAGAAGTTGGACTAGGACTAGACTAAAGTAAGCAGGACATCCAGGGTGCAAAGTCTAAGCAGATGTTCATTCTCAAATGGCAATCATGGACTCACACAAGCCTGAGATTGAATGCCTCTGTAAATTTGGGGGCCTGAGTACTTCACTGGCTTCAGTCCAGTCCTGGTCATACTAAAAAGCCTTAGTTTCTAAGCTTCCTAATAGAGTAGGTTTTAAGAGACTTGACGAAGTAATTTTCAGTTTTGGCTATAGTCTATCCTTTGTCTCCCCAATATCCACCTAGTTTTTCCTCCTGCAGTAAAACTACCAATAACCCAATGCCACACATAGCCACCATACATGCTTTTGTCTGCTACAATTCAACTAGCTCACAAATAAGTTGAAATTCACTCTCTTTGTTTATACTTTAAATAAAAGCAATTGTTATTACTCATAGAATACACAAAAGAAAACAAAATGCACTGAGACCATAACATTCAGTATCCTCTGTGTCATTTTATATTTTGTTCAAGAATTTTAGTAGCCATAGAAACATGATTCTGATCAATCTGTTTCATATTAAAATTTACTTTTTGTTGCTCTATATATCATTTTTAAAAAAAAACTAGGAAAGAAATTGTATTCTTTTATAATTGAGACGATCATTATCTGGCAAATGAACTATTTAAAACATACAAAACCAAATTAAGGACTGCTTTTTGTGCCCAGTAGGAGAAAACATGATCAATGGAAGAAATTGATGCAAGGGTCCACGGATAAGTAATCCCAGATATTTGTGTGTTACTCATAGATTTTTTGAAGTACTTTTCCATTTTGACAAAGAATAATCAACTCATTTATAGTGATAGCAAACATTTAATGGAAGAAACAGAATTAAGTTTATTTGTCTCTCAAGCAATTTTTCAGTTGATTTATTTTCAAAGGCAGAGATACATACTCAAAAGGATTTTTTTTCCTTAAAAAGACACTAACAAGATAAAAAGTCTGTATAGCATACTACCAACGAGTTCTAATGTCAAAGAGAAAGTGAGGAAGGAAAACAGGAAGTGTCAGGGTAAGAGTAAGGATTGCCACTTCACATGAAGCACCTTGAGAATGTATTATTGAGATGGAGGCTTTCTAGTAATAACTCAAAGACCAAAGAAAGAGCGGGTAATCCATGCAGATATCTTAGGGAGAGGATAGAATATATAACAAAATAAACATACAAGGTAGAAGCACACCTGGAGTGTGAGAGGAGTAAAAAGGAGTCCAGTGTGCCTGGAATTGTGGGCAGGAGTGGGATAGTAAATGTAATGGAAAAGATTATAAAGAACCAGGAGCATAAAGATTTTACTCTGGCCATCTCCAAAGACTAGTCATTAACAACAACAACAACAAAATCCATTTAAGACTTAGAAACAAACAGTTTTAAAAAAGGACAAAGATCTCATTAAGGGGATATAGAACACCTACAAAATTATCTAGAATACACCTTATATATAAAGGTGAAATGTTGAAGTCATTCTCTTGGTGTCAGGATAAGTCAAAGATGCCCACTTTTACATGCTCATCACTTTAATACTGCACTGATGGTCTTGGCAAGCATACTTAAGACAGCCACAACCAGGCTATTGTGACAGAAGTAATAATTTTTTTTTTTTTTTTTTTTTGGTGCTGGAAATTGAACTCAGGGGCACTCGACCACTGAGCCACATCCCCAGCTCTACTGTGTGTGTTATGTAGAGGCAGGGTCTCACTGAGTTGCTTAGCGCCTCTCCATTGCTGAGGCTGGCTTTGAACTCACGATTCTCCTGTCTCAGCCTCCCAAAGTGCTGGGATTACAGGCTTGCCCCACCACACCCGGCTAGAAGTAATAATTTTTAAAATGTCAGGATTGCAGGTGACATTATTGCTATTAAAGTTCACCACTGGAAGCTGGGTGTGGTGGCACATGCCTAGAATCCTACTTATTAGAGAGACAGAGGCAGCAGAATCATGAGCTGGAGACCAGCCTGGGTAACATAGTGAGACCCCGTCTCAAAAAGGAAAAAAAAAAAAAAAATGAGCCACTTGATGCATAGGAGACAGGAATAATGAATACAAATAAATATGTAAATTAAAAGTAATGATTGATTAGAAAATGTAACTCAAAATAAACTGTATAGAAAGGAAAGAAACCTATACTTAGGAATAAAGCTAAAAAATTAGTTCACAACCTTGGTGAAAAAGATGATAACATTTATTTGAAGATATCTTAGAATACCCAAATATAGAAGGGTGTCTATGTCTTTAGCTATGAACATTCAATATAATGAAAAGCCACTTTTTTTTTCATTGTATACAAATGGTGCACAACTTTTCATTTCTCTGGTTGTACATGATGTAGAGTTACACCATATGTGCAGTCATACATGTACCTAGAGCAATGATGTCCATCTCATTCCACCATTTTTCCTGCCCCCATGTCCCCTCCCCTCCTTCCCTTTGACCAAATTTCCTCCATTCTTCCCATGCTCCCTCTCTCATTATGGGTCAGCATCCACTTTTCAGCAAGAACATTCAGCCTTTGTTTTTTTGGGATTGGCTTACTTCGATTAGCATAATATTCTCCAACTCCATCCATTTACCTGTAAATGCCATAATTTGATTCTTTTTTAATGCTGAGTAATATTCCATTGTGTATATATACCACATTTTCTTTATCCATTCATCTATTGAAGGGTATCTAGGTTGGTTTCACAGTTTGGTTATTGTGAATTGAACTGCTGTAAACATTGTAGTGGGTGCATCACTGTAGTATGCTATTTTTAAGTCCTTTGGGTATAGATCTAGGAGTGGGATAACTGGGCCAAATGGTGGTTCCATTGCAAGTTTTCTAGGGAATCACCACACTGCTTTCCAAATTGGTTGCACCAGTTTGCAGTCCAAAGTCCCTCCAGCAATGTATGAGTGTGCCTTTTCTCCAATATCCTCACCAACATTTATTATTGTTTGTATTCTTGATAACTGCCATTCTGACAGGTGTGAGATGAAATCTTAGAGTAGTTTTGATTTGTATTTCTCTAATTGCTAGAGATGTTGAACATTTTTTCATGTATTTGTTGATTAATTGTATTTCTTCTTCTGAGAAGTGTCTGTTCAGCTCCTTAGCCCATTTATTGATTGGGTTGTTTGGGTTTTTTTTTGGTGTTAAGTTTTTTGAGTTCTTTATATATACTGGAGATCAGTGCTCTATCTGATGTGAATGTGGCAAAAATTTGCTCTCAAAATGTAGGCTCTCTCTTTACCTCATTGATTATTTCTTTTGCTGAGAAGAAGTTTTTTAGTTTGAATCCACACCATTTACTGATTCTTGATTTTATTTCTTGCACTTTAGGAGTCTTGTTAAGGAAGTTGGTGCCTAATTTGATGTGATGAAGGTTTGGGCCTACTTTTTCCTCTATTAGGCACAGAGTCTCTGGTCTAATTCCTAGGTCTTTGATCCACTTTGAGTTAAGTTTTATGCATAGTGAGAGACAGGGGTTTAGTTTCATTTTGCAGCATATGGATTTCCAGTTTTTCCAGCACCATTTGTTGAAGCAAGAATCATCACAATACCAGACCTTAAACTATACTACAAAGCTATAATAACAAAAATGACATGGCATTGGCACCAAAATAGACATGTAGACCAATGGTACAGAATAGAAGACACAGAGACAAACTCACATAAATACAGTTATCTTATACTAAACAAAGGTGCCAAAAACACACATTGGAGAAAAGAAAAGCCACTTCTCCCTACAACAATTCTAATCAATACTCCACCATGTAATGGAATCTTTGTGGAATTTTACAGATGACTTTTAAACACTTTGGGGAATAAAGCATCAAAATAACACTAAAGAATATTTACTTTAGGATAACAAAAATGGCTATAATGCTATAAGAATTTTTATGATGTATTATCATCTCAAGGACAGAATTCTAGACAAATGGAACAAAGCAGACAATCCAGAAATGATCATATTCATACATGAAACTTTAATTTAATTTATGATATTTTGCAATGTAAATCAATAAAAAAGGAATGTTTCGATACATGGTTCTGGGATCATTGTTTCACCACTTGAAAAAATGTAAAATTAACTGTCTACATTATTCAAATAATTAATTGTAAATTATAAATGGAAATAGAAACCTCTGTTTTTATTATTATAGAAACATTTTGAATCTTAGGGCAGAAAGGAGTTTATCAAACAACATAAGAGCTTTTGATCATTATAAGTCACCCTACAGGGGCCTGGGATGTATCTCAGTGGTACCATGATAGCATGTACAAAGCCATGGATTTAATCGCCAGCAATGAAAAAATATGTGTGTATATTATGATAGGACACTATAAAGATATAAGATGTTGAATACATGAAAACATTTCATGTTGAAAACATGAAAAGATGTTCAAATTTATTAGCAATCCCAAAAGTACACACTAACTGATGTCTCAATAGCATGTTATTTTTGAATGCATATGTTGGCAAGCCTGTAGAGCAATGGTTGTGTTCATCCACAGCTCTTGGTATAAAAACTATGGCAAGCATTTTGGAAGAGAATTTGCCTGAATATGATAAGCCTGCACAGGAACAATTCTGCTTCTGGAGGGACACACAGGAATTCCTACATGTGTACCAAAGGCAGTTTACAAGGTAGTATTGTTTGCAATAGAGAAAAGGTTAGCATTTTTAATGCCAATCAATTGTTGAATAAACAATTGTGCTATATTCACACAGTACAATAATATTCAGCAGAGAATAATAACTAAGGTAATTTGTCTAATGCCCAAAGTCATAATGTTGGAAGGAATATATCATGGAACCACACACAGTATGATTCCATCTGTATTCTTCAGAGCCAACAAATATGTATTGAAAACTATAAAGAAGTTCAATGGGCTGATTATCACAAAAAATAGAATGGTAGTGTTATAGTTTGGAGATGGGGTGTTGGTCCAAATCTCCTGTGTTAATGCAAGAATATTCAGAGGTGAAATTATTAGATTGTGAGAACTGAAACCTCATCAATCCATCCTACTTTGGACTAACTGGGTGCTTACTGTAGGTAGGTTGAGTGTAGCTGGAGAAGGTGGGTCACTGAGCAAGGATTACTCTGAAAGGGTGCATCTTTCCTGTGGTTCCTTCCCCCTTATCCCTCTGCTTCTCTGCCACCATAAGGTGAGCAGCATTCCTTCACCATGCCTTTCTGCCATGATGTCCTACTCCATGTTAGGCCCAGAGCAATGGAGTCTGCCAATCAAAGACTGAATCTCTTAAATTGTGAGCCAAAATAAACTTTACCTTCTCTAAATTGTTCAGTCAGTTATTTGGTCCCAGTGATGAAAAGCTAACATGAGTGTTTTCTTCTTGAGTTGAATGAGGCAAGTATGATTGAGGAGAATATACAGAGAGCAAAGAGGAAGCTTCTAAAATTCTCTTTGTGTCATCTTGTAATTTGAGTTATGGATTTCTAGATAGTCTTTTACTTAATATTTTTAAAATTTGTATATATGCTTTGAAGCTCTCCAAATCTAAGTTATATATATTGATTAGGTTTCTCCAGGGAAACAGACCATTCAAAGGTTGATTGATTAATTTGGGGGAATTGGCTCACAAGATTGTGGAGGCAGAGCAGGTTACAATCTTCTGTTTGTAAACTGGAGAACCAAGAAAGTTGGTGGTATAATTCAATTTGTATGTGAAAGCCTGAGAACCAGGAAAGCCAACAGTGTAAGCCCCAGAATTTGAGGGCCAGAAATAATGATTAACCAGCTATCTGGCCATCTTAACTTACCCTAGTCAAGTTAACAAAATTATCCATTGTATTATATTCAACAGTTAAGTATTTTTAAGCAAAAAATGAGTTAGCCATTTTAATTTATTTATCAAAAACACTGAAGTTTCTACATGATTTCTGTACCTATTTTTATCAAAAGGACTTTAATAATTAACATATCAGTCTCTAGTTTTATTTGATTAATTTATATGCCAAAACTTTTCAGATTTCCTTAAAAATCTACATTGACTTACAGAGGAATATTTTGATCACCCATGAAACTCATTATCTGGTAGAAGAAAAGTCACATGAAAAGGAATTTATCCTCATCTCAATATCCTATTTTATCTGTTTTAGCACAAAATTCCCAAGAATTGATGAATTCTAGATCAAATATTCTGCCACAAGATTTATAGGTAAGATTTCAGTTAATGCTCAGTGCTCATGAACTCATGACACATGCATAATCCCTTATATTTTGCAGATAAGAAACAATCTCAGGATGATTAAGTGATTTATGTAATCCCACTAATAAGAAGAAGTGGTTGAAAAAAGAGTGCTTTGTCTACAAATTCTGAGGCCAAAGCTCTTCCCAGAATACAGTCACCCCATGAGGAGACTGAAATTGCCTGACACTAGAACACCAGATCCAGTGCCCTTGATGGAATAAGAGATAAAGGGGTGATAGGAAAAGGGAAACCAGTGGAACGAATCTGCCATAATATTCCTATGTGTATATATGAATATACCACAGTGAATCTCTCCATTGTGTATATCCACAAGAAGTTAGTTAAAAACAACTATGTGTAAATGACAAGAAGATTAGTAGAGTAGAGGAAAAGGAGTGAAGAGTAGGGCATAGGGAGGGGAGGGAGATGTATTGGGGACTGAATGAGAACAAGATCTATTTCATACTTTTATAATTATGTCCAAATGGAATGTACTGACATGTATAACTAAAAAGAAACAAGAAAAATAAAGAAAAAAGAACGCTAACAAATACTTGTTGAATTGTAGAATAAATAAATGAGTTTCCTAAGAATATTATCTTTTTTTTTTTTTTTTTTTGTGGTACTGGGGATTGAACTCAGGGGTACTCGACCACTGAGCCACATCCCCAGCCCTATTTTGTGTTTTATGTAGAGACAGGGTCTCACTGAGTTGCTTAGCACCTCGCCATGGCTGAGGCTAGCTTTGAACTTGCAATTCTCCTATCTCAGCCTCCCTAAGTGCTGGAATTACAGGCTTGAGCCACCGCGCCCGGCTAAGAATATTATCTTTACCTGAATATAGTTTCTTGTTTTGTTTCTAGTGTCTGATATTTTTCTCCACCTTTTGATAATTTCTTCATATGATTTGGATCACAGAAGTTCATTTAGTAACTGGAAAACACACTTTCTTAAATATGAGTAATTTCAGACAGCATACTAATAAATAATGTTACTATAACTCAATTTTTCTAATTCTATTTTTCTTTTTATCCCATGATGCTATATTGTGCCTAATGGGACAGGGTTTTTGCAACATTTTAATAATGATAAGTAGTAATGATAAGTTCTGCTCTGAAACTTTTACAGGATAAAGCTTTTGGATTATAAAAAAGGAGTTAGTCCTCATTATTGCAATTCTATAGCTTCAAAAGATTGCAAAATAATTTTTGCATAAAATTTGTTGTGTTTCATGAGGGAAACTTTACTTTTCACATATCCTCCAACTCAAACTACAGTTTAAGAGCCTAGAGACTGTCTGTCCCTTTCCATTGAAGTAGCTGTTCATGTTAAATAATTACTACGCTTCAACTGTTTCTTAATTTATAAGCAAGATTAATTTGATAAGAAAGCATGAGTACTATTCCCCAAGACCTATATCAGTTTGGGAATGTTTTGCTAATAGAATCACAAGGTTTTTATTGTAGAGTTATTGAAGAACGTTTGTTTGCATGTTACATATGTAGTATCTTTTTAAACTCATAAATAATGAAATAAAGTACATAGATTTCACTTGAAGATAACTGATAGGTGGTAAGAGGGAATTGGTGCTGAGAAAGAGCCTGCTCAAGGGTTAGCTGATGGTTCATGGCTGCAATCACAAAACAGCTACAGATTAGGCATCTTCTGTTTTAAATAGTGAAGAAAAGAGATTTCCCATCTTCTGAGTAATTTATATAAAATATTGATGAACTAATACAACTGAATAATTTCACAACCCCTCTCTTAACCACTCCCTCTTTTTCCTTGTTATCCTACACTCTCTGCCCCTTCTATTCCCCTTCCTTTTCTCCTTCTCTTCTCTTCCCTTCCCTCCTTCCCTTTTCCCTCCCTTCCTCCCTTCCTTCTCTTTCTTTCCCTCACTTTCTCCTCTCCTTTCTTCATTCATTCTGACTTTTTTCTTTCCTCTCATTTCTTTTCCAAGTCTAAGAAAAGAAAGACAAGAAAAACAATTTTTACTCTATTATTGAAATAAGAAAAAAAACCTCTTGGTTTTTGAATAGTGAAGTCACTTTAATAAAAGTATAGTGTTGACAATAAAATATTGCCTTTATTTGCCATGAAGCTTATAATTTGCAAATAATATACTTAAAATACTAGACAAAGGTTGACATTGCAGATGACCTTTGGACTAGAAAACACACAGAAACCCAATGCAGGCCCAAGTTCTATCCCATCTTAGTTGTATAATTTTAAGCAGCTGACTCAATTTCCTCCTCTACAAAATGGAATCTTATTTTTTATTTTTTATTGGGGCATTATAACCATACAGTGAGATTTATCATGCCATATTTATACATCTATATAACATAATTTGGTCAATCTCATTCCATTGTACCTTCTTTTTCCCTCTCCTTCTCCCTCTCCTTGATCTCCTGCTACTCCACTGATTTCTATTCTATTGTTACTATAATTACTTCAATAAGTGCATTATAATTATATGTAAAATTATGATTTATTGTGATATATGTCTGTATGCAAATAGCATAATTTGGGTAGATTTCATTCCCCAGTCTTTCCCTATGCCCTCTCCTCTCTCTTTATCCTTCCTCTACTCTATTGGTCTACTTTCCATTTTTGTGGGAAAAAAAAAAAATATATATATATAGAGAGAGAGAGAGCACACAATTCACAACAGCCAAGTTATGGAACCAGTCTAGATGTCCATCGACCGATGAATGTGAATTATGCTGGTATGAGCATTTGTACAAATGTATCACTATAGTATGCTGATTTTAATTCTTTTGGATAAATACAAAAGAGTGAGATATCTGAGTCATAAGGGAGTCAATTTCTAGTCTTTTGAGGAATCACAATATTGCTTTCCAAAGTGGTTGCCCAAATTTGCAGTCCCAGAAATAATGTGTAAGTGTACCTCAATTATTGTTGTTTGTATTCTCTTGTTTTTTTAACAGTGGTACAGAAGTTTCAATCTTTTTGCTGCTTGTATTCTTTTTTGTTTTTCAAAATAAATTTTTATTAACTACAGTCACAGTATTGTACAATGTATCTCTTGAATATTTCCTCCTATCAAACATAAGTTTTGAATCCTTTGACCAATATCTCCTCATCCCCCCACCTACTACTCTGTTCGATAAATTCACGTTAGTGCTAGAGGATAGCATTTTAAATACAAGATACTGACCAAAAGTTATATTTATAACTGAAAGAATACTAGAGCAGACATAAATCGTTAGTGATGATTAGAAATATCTGTAGGCTAGTAAGACTTTGGGTATTGTAAAAAATAATAAATCTATCATTTCCAATGGATTGCTTTAGGAGATAATGGTATCTACCAATAGTGGGGGAAAGCAGTGGGGGATTGCAAAGTAGTATATGTTTAACCAGTGAAAGTTTTCATGCTCACCTGCTTTTGAAGCTTCCTGATTTTTATATCTATAGAAAAATTTAATGTAGGAATAAGGGTTGTTTAACAACTAGAAAATCAATCCAGAGATAACTTTAGATTTACATTTAGCATTGTTTCCTTTCTGGGTCTAAATAATTTATCAGTTCATTTTGTTGGCCATTGATTTTACTTCCAAATTCTTTTCAATGTGGTAAAATGTATGTAACATAAAGTTTGCCATTAGATATTTTTAAGTATACAGTATTAAATACATTCATAGTGTCATGCATTCATCACCACCATCCACGTCCATACATTTTTTATTCTTGTAAAACTGAGATTTCCTTTCCTCCATCTCCTGGAAACTGCCATTCTACAGTCTTTATGATTTTGACATTCTGAGTATTTCATATATGTGGAATTATATACTAATTGTTTTTTTGTACTAGCTTATTTTACTGAGTACAATGTCATCAAGGTTCATCCATTTTATTGTGTATGTCAGAATTTTCTCCTTCCTTAAAGTTGAGTAATATTGCATGGATATGTCACATTTTACTTATACTTTCACCTGTGAATGGACAGTTGTGCTGCTAACACATTTTAGTTATTGTGAGTAATGTTATGAATAAGTAAGTACAAATATTTATTTGAGATTGTGTTCAGTATTTTGGGTATATATTTAGAAGTAGCATTGATGGATCTTTTGGTAATTCTACTTTTAATTTTTTGAGAAACAAACATATTAATTTCCAGTGACAGTATCATTTTACATCCCCATCAACAGTGCATAAAAGTTCCAATTTCATCACATCCTCACCAACACTTGGTATTTTCTGTTTGCTGTTTTCATTCTTGATGATTGCCATTCAAATTGGAGTGAGATGAAATCTTTGTATAGTTTTGATTTGCATTTCCAAGATTGCTAAGGATATTGAATATTTTTAATATACTTATTGGCCATTTTCATTTCTTCTTTTGAAAATGTCTGTTTAGATCATTTGCCCATTTGTTAATTTTTTTGGTAGTTGTTATTTTTCTGGTATTAAGTTTTTGAATTATCTGTATATTCTGGGTAGTAATCCCTTACTGGAAAAGTAGCTAGCAAAGATTTTCTCCCATTCTGTAGGCTGTCACTTCATATTCATTTTTTTGTTGTTGTTACTGGGAATTGAATGGTGGGGTGCTTTAACACTGAGCTACAGCCCCAGTCCTTTTTATGTTTTTTTGTTTGTTTGTTTGTTTTAAGATAGGGATCTCACTAAATTGCTGAGGGTCTCACTAAATTGCTAAGGCTGGCCTTGAACTGTGATCCTCCTGCCTCCTAAATCTCTGGGATTATATAATCCCAGAGATTTTGAGGAATCACAATATTGGGATTATATAATCCCAGAGATTTAGGTACCTGGCTATCTTCACACTGATTTTTTTCTTTTGTGTGCAGAAGTTTTTAATTTGATGCCATCACATTTAATGATTTTTGATGTATTTCTTGAGTTCATTAAGGTCTTATTAAAGAAGTTGATGTCTGCGCCAATATGTTGTAGTGTTAACACTATGTTCTATTGTAGAAGTTGTTTTTCTGGGCGAATTTCTAGGTCATTGGTTCACTTTGAGTTAATTTTTGTGTAGATTGAGAGTTTCATTTTTTATATATGGATATCCAAGCTTTCCCAGCACTATTTGTTGGAAGTTATCTTTTTTCCACTGTATGTTTTCAGCACCTTTGTCAAGAATAAGATGACTGTATGTGGATTTGTTTCTTTGTCTTCTATTCCATTAGTTTTCATGTCTGTTGTGATGCCAATACCATGCTGTTTTTGCTATTCTAGCTCTGCAGTATAATTTGAGGCTAGGCATTGTGATGCCTCCAGCATTGTTCCTATTGCTTAGAATTACTTTTGACTATTCTAGGTCATTTTTTATTCTATATGAATTTTAGGACTGCTTTTTTTCTTTTTTTCTAGTTATGCAAAGACCATCATTGGTATTTTGATAGAGATTATACTAATTCTGAAGATTGCTTTTTGTATGGTGTGTTTACAAAAGAAATTCAAATGAGATTGTTTGTGTTAAAGACTGTTTAAAGGAACAGATCACGTATGTGCAAGCCATTATTACTTGAGAGAAAGAGGATATTTCTTTCCTACCATCTAATGTTTGAAATCACAATGGCTATAATATTCCCCGACTTTACTGTAATTCTTTTTGACTATTTGAAAAAGAGAAGTAATTTGAATACGAAAGTCTTCCAAACTGGGATTTTGATAACAAGTTGATATAATTGATAATGGGGTGGAGGGGCATGTGAGTATATCATTTCACCGAAGGCAAATCAGTAGAATGCTTTTCCTCAAAGCAGTGATCTTATTCAGTATTCAACTTGTCAGCTACATTGCAATTGGGAATATTTTAAACTGATTTTATATTAAATTCAATGTATAATGCACAGTACATAAATATTTATCCAAGCTATCAAATGAAACAAATTCTCAAACTGACAGTAAATATATATGTATATATTTTAATAGATTAGACCTTTTCTGGTTTCATCTTTACTGTGTTTCCATAATCTCCTTTCATTTAATTTGGTTTGTTGAACTTTCATTCTTTGGTCTCACACCCTCTCTAGTCTGAGTATGATCCAGACAAAACCAATCTGCCTTAATTCTGTTCCATTTCACCCAGGGGAAATAAAGTCAAGATCCTGGGCCTGGAGTGCATGAGCTAAAGGACATCAGTATCTTCACTTCGTAAATTTTAACTTTATAAATGAAGCAGAGTAGAAGAAAAGAAAAAAAGGTCAGGGAAGATTCTCAAAAAGAATTATGGAGATTCTGAAGGCTATATTGAGTATATCCAAATAGGCTATTATGTAAAAAACTCTTGTATTAATGTGTTTGTATTGATCAGCATATCAAAATCTCATTTTCTGCCCTAGCTAGTCATTGACACTTTTTGGACACTTCTTTCCAAATTTAGTCTTATCACTTATTCCCATAAAATGAGAATAGCATATATTTTCTGCATTTCATCTATAAAATTATAATAACACAAAGCAAAATATTACTAAAAATATTTTCATTATTATCAACAAAGCATACATTGATGTTTTAATAGATGAAAAATTTGTACCCTCTTTTCCTTTTTGCATAGAAACAATCTCCATTCCCTGGGAAAGATCAGAAACAGCATGATTCATTCACATCTATAGAAATGCAACTCTTTATATTCTTTATAACTTGAACAGAGTAGGCGGTTACTATTTGACTTATCCAAGAAACAAAATAGAGTGGCAAAATAATAATACTGCCAGCAATCAGAGGAGGAACAGATCAAGAATATCACATTTCTAGGTTAATTTAAGGAGAATATCTGTTGTGAGGAGTGCCCTTCTGCCTATGTGTGATAACAAGAACACACTTAACATAATGACCCCTTTGTTCTCTTTCTACCTAGAAAGAAGAAAATAGGTGCAGGAAGAAAAGTAGTTCACATCAAAGTTAGCATTTTATTTGCTTTGCAATTTCCATTCACAAATTAGCATTCTCAAACTTTAGCAATGGCTTCATTCTTGTGGCAGGATCATCTTGTTTATGCTTCAGATACATTCTTGGTTTCAGTTAGTAAGGGAAAGGAAGGATGAAGGGCTAATCTTCTTTAGTAGTTATTTTGTCCAAATAATTTCTCCCACTTACATATTCCCAAGATACTGAGAGATATCTCCATCTGTGCATTTACTCTAAGTGATCTTATTAGTTCCTGATTTTAAATCTCACCTGTGTGCTGGTCACATTAAAATATATAATTTCAATCTATAACTCTTCTTTAACTTCCAGACATGAATGTACAACTTTATGTATTTCTACTTGTCATGTCTAAGAGGGAAATTTCTGTTTTACAATTCTCTATTCAAACTAACTACCTTTGGATTTCATACTTACAACTTGGGAGCATATATTAGTCTTTTTTTTCAGTTTGTAAGCCCTACTGATTGTATTTCAAAACTTTCTGCTATTTAAGCATCTATCTTCCACCCTTGACCACCAACCCAAAACAAGGGACATAGTACTCATTTTTTATTCTTTTGCAAACCTTTCACTTGCTTCTATTCAAACCAGCTTCACGCAACCACCAGACAATTCTTTCCCAATTGTGTGTAATGTAGACCTATTAAAGAATATCCATTTTCCATAAAGTAATATGTGCTCTTCATTCACTAAAACTTAAAACTGATATTGCCTCCATGCCCCTCTTTATTTTCCTTTTCCATTTTTTTTTAAAGAGGTTGATGTGGAGATTGGACCAAGGGCCATATGCATGCTAAGCACATGCTTTACTACTGAGCTACAGCCACAACTCTCTCACCTATGTCTTGAATTGAAGGACTCCTATCCATTCTTTAGGACTCAATTGAAGCATCACCTCTTCTCTGAAATAGCTGCCTCCTTTTGTTGTCATAGATTGTCTTATGTCTATTAGAGCAATTTTCACTTGGTCTCAAACAATATAAAATTTTATTTCTTTCCTTTTCTCCTAATTTTACTATGAAGTCTTCGAGGTCCAAACTTTCCCTTTTTCCCTTTTTAATTTTTAAATCAATGGGAGCCAAGCACAAAATCTGAAAAAAGCTTTCGCTCCATCAATATTTTATGAAAGAACAAAAATGTTACTACATAGAAAGAATATTTCCCTTTAAGATGCATAATCTAAGATCATACAACATTATTGTGCTGTCATCTGTTAAGATTTTTATATCAGGCTGATGATATAGCTCAGTTAGTAGAGTGCTTGCTTTGCATGCATAAGGCCCTGGGTTCAATCCCCAGTATCAAACATACAAAAAAAAATTTGTATCAATGCCCTTTCTACCATGAAGAAATGGATGAAGATGTCTGCTACCTCGAATACCTTCTCATCCAATGATGTGAGGATATGAAATACTTTGTGTGAAAAGTGCATTTAAAAAGAGAATTACCAGACCTCTGAAGTAGTTCAAAGTTTGATGCCTTTGTGAGGTGAGTTTGAGGAGTTTTCCTCAGGGATGATGAGAAATTTGCATTTACAAGGGGCATCCTTACACACAGTGAGCTGTTTTAATTATCTAAAAGTAAAAAGGAAGCCTGGGATGAAAGAAATCAAGACAGAAGTTCTGGCTCCGGACATATGGAGATTATGATCCCCATGCAAAATGAAAGCTGAGAAATCTATGTCAGAAAGAGGGCCACATATGTCAGCAGAACTTGACTCTGCACTTTTCTTATTGGAGAATTTATGCAAATATGATGTTACTCTAAGAGAACAGATTCACTTCACGTTCTACCTCATAATAGAAAAAGGATAAGTTGAACAAATAAATGATGAAATAGTTTTAAAAAATGAAAAAAATTATTAATATAATCAACCATTACTATTATTAATGGTATTATTAATAATAGTATTAACAAAGAAATTTAAAAGAAAAGCAATAAATAGTTAAAAAATAAGATGACTGATGGCAGTTGTTCATGTTTAGAATCTGCCCAAGGATATTAACTGAAGGGTTAAGTTTTTCCTGAGATACCCGAGACTATCTTCCTCATCTTCATTGCCAATTTATATTCTCTCATTTATTATAACTCAGATCAGCTAAGAGAATTTAAGATCTATTGGTCTGTTGTGATTTGTATATGAGATGTCCCCCAAAAGCTTGCATGTGAGACAATGTGAAAAGGTTCAGAGGGGAAATGATTAGGTTGTAAAAGCCTTAAATTAATCAGTGATTTAATCCCTGATAGGGTCAACTGAGTGGTGGCTGGAGGTAGGTGGGGTGTAGCTGGAGGAGGTGGAGCACTGAGGGCATGATTTGGGGGGTATATATTTGTATCTGGCAAGTGGAGATCTCTCTCTGCTTTCTGATCATCATGCAAGCTGCTTCCCTCTGCCATGCTCTTCTGCCATGATGTTCTGCCTCACCTCAAGCACTGAAGAATGGAGCCTACCTTTTATGGACTAAGACCTCTGAAACCATAAGCCCTTAAATAAACTTTTCTTCTCTAAAATTCTTCTGGTCAGATCTTTTAGTCACAGCAGTGGAAAAGCTGACTAAAACAGAAATTGATACCAAAAAGTGGGGTTGTTGCTGTGACTAACCTGACCATGTGGTTCAGGAACTAATGGAGCTTTTTGGAATTTCTGAGAGGAATTTTGAGATGCTTAGCAATGCAAGCTGGAAATACTTTAAGTTGTTGTAAACAAAGCTTAACGGACAATTCTTAATTGGCATTCAGAAGACCAGAATACCAACAGGACTGTGGACAGTGAAGACAGGCTCAAAAGCGTTTAGAGGAAAAGGAAGACACTATTGGTAACTGGTCTAGAGGCAATTTGTGTTATGTTCTGGCTGAGAAGTTGTCTGCATTTTCTCCCTTTCTGGAGACTTTCTATGAGGTTGATTTTAAAAGTTGATGGACTTCTTAGTCTGGCAGAAGGAATTCCTAGGCAGCATATCGTTCAGGTAGTGGCATGGATATTGCTAGCAACTTTTAGCCAAATTTATTGTGACAATCAGGAGCAGCAGGGAGGGCAGAAAGATTGGAAAAACGTGTACCCTGGTACAAAAAAGCAAAAAACCCCTCCCAAACAAATGAACAAACAAAAAACACGGACTTGAAAGGTGGGAGTGAAACTAGGGCTAAGGATGTTATAGTTGTTAAAAACCACCACTAAAGAAGTGCTAAAGACTTTGCCCAGAGACAATAAGAAAGATGTCTTGAGGGCATCTCAAGAGCTGGCAAGACCACACCCCAACTCAAGCTCAAGGGAGTAAAAGTGAAAATCCTCTTGAGAAGAGGCCAGTGGGGCACCCTTCTTGCACAAGGGGGCCTAAGAAGTTTTTTGAACATACGCAGCCACCTAGGCACTCAGAGACTGCAGCAGCCAAAGTCCCTGGAGGCTTGACTACTAATGGAGATGGCAACAGATCTTGGCATCAATCATGTGGTGCTGGTTCTGCAGGAATGCAGGATGCTGGAATTAGGGGGACATGGAGGCTTCCATCAAGATTTCAAAGGAAGGTCTGGGAGGCCAGGCAAAGTGCAGCAGGGTCGGAGTCCTTGTGGGCACCCCCTGAGAAGTCAAAGTGTGGAGTTGAGAGCAGGAACCAAAGCTTCAGTGGAGACCCCTGAGATTAAGAAATGCCAGTAACATGGGGCATAGTCCTAGGAAAGCTGCAGGAATTTAGCAGAGACATGCCAACAGAGAAGCCACTTTGGCTGCAACCAACAAGGCCACAGGGGCAGAGCTACACAGGCCCTTTGCAGAGGACATCAATGCCATGGGCTCCAGATATCGAAGACAGAATTACCGGCCCTGTTTGCTCAGCTAGATTTTGGTCTTGCTTTGGTCACATCCCATCTTTCTAAGTGCCACTTTTTGTGAATGGAAATGTTTACTCTGTACCTTTATATATTGGATACTTGTAAATTGCTTTTAATTTTACAGGAGCTCACAAAGTGAGATTGCCTTGAGCCTCAGAGAAGAGCGGACTTGAACACTGAGCAATCTTAGAACTGTTGAGACTATGCGGACTCTTGGGAATGGGTTGAATACATTTTGCATTGTCAGATGATTATGAGTTTTTGGAGGTCAGGGGTGGAATGTTATGGTTTCTAAGTGAGATGTCCCCCAAAGCTCACATGTGAGACAATGTGAGAGGATTCAGAGGGAAAATGATCAGGTTGTGAGAGCCTTAAACTAATCAGTGATTTAATCCCTGATGGGATCAACTGAGTGGTAACGGGAGGCGGGTGGACTATGGCTGGAGGAAGTGGAGCATTAGGGGCATGGCTTTGGGGTACATGTCTGTATCTGGAAAGTGGATACTTCTCTCTACTTTCTGATCATCATGCAAGCTGCTTCCCTCTGCCATGCTCTTCTGCCATGATGTTCTGCCTCACCTCGAGCACTGCAGAATGGAGCCAACCTTCTATGGACTAAGACCTCTGAAACCACCATAAGCCACTAAATGAGCTTTCTTCCCTAAAATTCTTCTGGTCAGATATTTTAGTCACAGCAGTGGAAAAGCTGACTTAAAAAATGGGCATTTCCGAAGTCATTAAGCTAATTATTCCTCTATTTTGTGCCAGAGGAAGCATACAAGGTACAGAAAACTTGCATAGCTTGCCCCAAATTACACTGCCAAGGAGTGGTATCTCCTCCGGATCACACATTTGTAATCACCATTTCTGCCCTTGAGTTTTTCTGTCTACCTCCAGCATGAAGCCTGACCCCTTCAGTTCTTATAGCGGAGGACTGCAGTTGAGAATTAAATCCCATCTCTGACACAGAAATTTCACTTGGGCTTCTGTTTTACTTCTGTATAGTCTTGAAACTAAAGTTAGAAATTTGATTGGAACATAGGCCTTACCCTTAAGGACTTTATAATTTTTCAGTACAACACTATCTAAACTATGTTCTATAATGTTATGAACTGGTAGGAGGTTAATGATGTGTAGACAGAAAAGTATGTGAAATAACTAATTTCATATCATCTTTTATATATTAGCACATTGAAGTCTTTCCAAAATTTTGCTTTAAGTCAGTTTAGCATTAAATGTCTGAGATAATGTTTATGTTAAGTATCTTAATTGTAAAAGAGAAGGTAGATGCAAAATTTATCATGCACTTTTCCAAATTTTTAGTAATTAGAGTTTATACTACTTTTCTTTTTAATTTGTTATTTTTTTTTCTATGCTTAATTTATAATTCCTAATAAGGTTCTCTAGTTTGGAAACATTCATTTGGAGGCATATTAAGATTCAGCTAACATCATTTCCAGGCACTGAGCTGAGCATGTTTACTATGCTTTCTAAATCAGCACACATGATTCAATGTAAAAATATTGGCTATAGATGTTAATATCATGTTGCACTGTATATTCCCCTGGTTACATCAGAGTGAGAAGCCAGAGGCCACCACGTTGGGAAGAGTTGACTTAAACACCTCTCAGAATCTAACTGCTGTCACTCTTATTATCAACTCTTGTGACAATTTTTCCTAGATTTAATCTATGTGATTTTTTCTTGAAAGTTATATTAAAATAAGAACAATAAGAAATCACTTTAGCGTATTCAATGATATGAGTAACAACTGCTAACATTAAACTAGAACGTCATGCATCAGGCTGTGTATTACACAGTTTGTGTATATTTTATGGTGTTTACTCTTCCATACAACCCTATTAAGTAGGTTTTTGTTTTGTTTATTTCACAGAAGAAGTCTTTGTATTTTAGGTCAATATGTTAAGTGGTCCAAGGTCTTATGAGGTAATATCATAGTACTCAGTTTTAATCCTATTATTTGCAGGCTAATTTTCTTAAACTCTGGATATATTATTCACTTATTATCTAGTTCAGCTGCCAATAAAAATAGCAAGAAACAAACAAACAAACAAGTGACTAGAACAAAATTAAGGTTTGTTTTCCTGTCACAATCAGAAGCAGTGTGGTCAATATGAAGTTGGTATGGCATATGCCACAAGCTAGGTACTTGCACTACCTTGTTGCTTTACTAAGCTTGGGTTTCATTCCCAAGACTGTCTCATAGTCTGTACCTGCTACAGAATTGCAACAAATCATGTCCACATTCAAGAAGGAATGGAGCAGAGCCATTCACTTATTTGCCATTAGTCAACATTTACTTACTTCAATACCTGGCTTCAAGGGAAACCACACAATGTTCTAGATGGTTTGTGCCCAGTTAAAATTTACAATAAAGGAAAGGAAGAATAGATGTTGGGGAGTAAATAGTAGCCCCTCCCCTAAGTCCTCTTAGAAAATAAACATCTCCAAAGAGTGACAGGAACCCCCTAACAGTAAGAGTGTAGCATAGGCACTCCGTATGCTATACTTTTTATTGTATTGAATTTTACATTGTTTACTATTTAACTTTCACAGAAAATACTCAAAAACTTAGAGAAATATTTAATATTAATTATAGAAACTAATAAGATACAGTGCTTCTTATAGAAAATGTAATTCTAGACAGATTATTTCACTGTAACATGAGCTAGATTCCTGTAACACTTGTATGATTGTTTACACATTCAAGGCCACCATGTTGGGAACAGTTGACTTAAACACCTCTCAGAATCTAGTATAATCCAATTAATATATTCAATTGAATCTAATCCAATTAATATATAATCCAATTACTTGTTATTCAAAGCCAATAAAAATCCAGAAAGTTTTATTTGTGGAAAAAAAACACTGAGAATCATATAAAGATGAATAAAAATATTTTTTATGCTCAAAGATTTATAGTTTACAAGATACCTGGATTAATATAAATGAAAAAGTATAGAAGACAAAATTCTTGCAATTTGGTATAATTCTATTGCTGAATTAAAGAAGGATGAAATTGCATTGTCTTAGAAGTTTCAAAATTCTTCAGAGAGTACATTAAATAAGAGAAGAGCCTCATTCACTAGGCTGGTTTGTGTGGAAATTACTCCACTAGTGGTGTGTATGACTCATGCATGAGTGCACTCCACAGATGTTTATTGGGTGCTTATTTTGGCCCAGGCATTATTGGAAACAGAGTGACTATAAAATAAAGTTTTGCTTTGATATAGTGTATAAAATAGAGAGGGCAGCAAAACTAAACAAAAATAAGTAAAATAATACTAGACATTGATTCTATCAAAAGTACAGTAGGATAACATGCCTAAATTTTAACAAAGAAAACAGTCTAATAGGAAATGGGCTTCAGGTATAGGTTAAGGGCCAGAACAGGAAGTCTTTGGAAGATCAGAATGAAGATGTGGAGTCTAATTTTATGAGCAACAGGAAGACACTGAAAGATTTCCAGCCACAGAATAACCTGATCTGATTTACATTTTTTTGACCATGACTTTGGTTGTTGTTTGGAGAATAAATTTTAACAGGCAATAGTGATAGCTTGGGTTGATTGGAGTCGGTACAGGTCAAGAACAATTTTTAACACTGTTAACCCCAATGAAAGTCTAAATCAAAGGTTGATAAACTTTAGCCTACTAGCCAAATCCAGCCTACTCCCTGGTTTTATAAATAAAACTATTTTGGAACACAGCCTTACTCATTTGTTTTTATATATTGTCTATGGATGCTTTTTGTGTAAAGGGGCAGAATTGAGTACTTTCAAGAGAGACAGTATGTCCTGAAAAGCCTAAACTATTTATAATTTGACTTTTTACAGAAAAGGTATTACTGCCTCTGTCTACACTAGCATATTGATAAGGTGTAAAAATAATTCTACAAGGGAGCTGAATTTGACTCCACATGCCTGAAAGAGGTAGATTTAGACAAGGCAAATACAATGTTCCAAGCCCTACCGAATGGGAGCAGATTTCCATTGTCAGAAATGTAGAAGCCAAGTAGCAGAGCTGGTTTTTATGAACAGAGGAGGAGGCTGGAGAAAGTTGAGTATGTTTTAGATAAGGTCGAGGTATTCTATACATAGTTGAAAAATGAGCACTTGAACATTAGCAATAGTTTTGAGATAGGCCATTATTTTGAACTAAGTAAGATGGAAAAATCATAGGTGTACAGTTCAATGCATTTTTATAAAACTGGCAAGCAAGCCACACAATAAAATATAGAATTTTGTCATTCTCAAAAAGTTCCTTGTGCTGCCATCTCCCAACATCTGGCCCACACAATACTTATCTTGCCCTCTTCCAACCACAAGCAACTGCTCTTCTCATTTCTGTTGGCATGTATGAGTTTTATCACCATTCTTAGAATGGTATCTGAAACAGAAGGAACTAAGCCTCATAATACCTGGTTTTAGATTGGGTACTAGTTAATTTTGTCCTGCTGTGACCAAAATACCTGATAAGAATAGCATAGAGGAGGAAATGTTTATTTTGGGTTCATAGTTTCAGAGGTTCAGTCTATGGAGACTAAATCTATAGCAATGAACTCAGATGAGGCAGAACATCATGGTTAGAAGTCATGGTAGAGGAAAGCCATTCAGCTCATGGCAGCCAGGATACAGAGAAAGAGACAGGGGAAGGGGCCACAGGGAGGATGAACCTTTCAAGGGCATACCCCCAGTGATCTACCCATTCCAGCTATGCCCCACCTCTACAGTTACCACCTAGTTAGTACATTCAAACTAGGATGCACTAATTAGGTTATAGCTTTCATAATCTAATTATTTCACCACCTGAATTAATGAAAGAGCTTTTGGGGGAATACCTCATGTTCAAACCATAACATTCCACCCTGGCGCTCCCAAATTCATGTCTATCTCATACCACAAAATGCATTTAGTCCATCTCCAAGAGTCCCCGTAATCTTAACAGTTCCAATGTTTCCAAAAAAATTCAAGTCCAAAATCGTATCTGAGACACAAGGCAAACTTGGTTGTGAGTCCCTGTAAAACTCATAAGCAATCTACATACATTAATATACAATGGTACCAAGAAAGCACTTCGATTCCAAGATGAAGGAATAGGAACATAGAAAGAAGGGATAGGATCAAGGTAAGATTGAAAGTTAGACATGCAAACAATTCCTGTAGCTCCGCATCTGGCACCTGGGACACGTTGTGGTGAAGTGTGATCTCCAAATGAATTGGGCATCCCCACCCCTATGGTTTTTCTTTTTGTAATCCACATGACCTGTCTCTTAGGCTGTCTCTGTTGATAGCCAACAGCTTTCCTCAGCAGATAGTTCAAGTTAATAGCATCTCTTAATCATGTGATCTACATTTCAGCTTTGGTTTTATCTTCACAACATCATGTGCTACACTTTCAGGGGCTTCCCACAGGGATTCTGACCCTGCTTCATGTTGCCTGGCCTCCCAGGCCTTTCTTTGACATCTTGGTAGAGGCCTCTGTGGCCCCTCCTAACCCCAGTATCCTGTATTCTTACAGAATCAACACCATGTGAAAGATGCCAAGGTCTGCTGCCAATGCAAGCAGTAGCAAGACCCCACTGGATCATGGTCGAAGTGACCTCTGAGTGTCTGAGTGGCTAAGAACAATGAAAATAATCCTGAGGAAATTGTTTTCTATGAACTCCTGTGTAAGTGGTATGCCCTCAATGTCTCTTTAAAACATTTTTACTTCTATACCCTTGAGTCCACAAGTGGATGTGGTCTTGCTGATTCCTTAGATGCTCTCAAGGCATCTTTCCTATCATCTCTGTGCAAAGTGCTTAACTTCTCTTTAGTGTGTTAATGTCTTCAACATCCACCCCTTCCTTGGTCCCAATTTTACTTAAACATTTTCTGGCCACATTGAAAATTTTAAAAATCCTTCTGCTCTGCTCTTTTCTCCAAATTCTCACAGTAAACCTGGCTAAAAGCTGCCAGCAAAATACATGCCATTTCCCAAATGTTGTGCTACCTTGAAAATTCCCCTGCCAGATTAATTATTCCATCACATTTAAATTCAGCCTCACAGAAAGTTTCAGGTCATGGATAACAGGTAGATGTGTTCTTTGCCAAAATGAAGCAGAGATGATCTCTAGTCTAATTCCCAGTAGAGTCCCTATTACACTCTGAAACATCATAAGCACAGTTACTTCTTTCCTCAGTCTTATTGGCATTCTGGTCTTCTGAGCTCCCACCAGGACCACTCATTATTCTCTATTGATAGCATTCTAAGACTTATCCATCCTACATGCCCAATTTTTCCAAAGTACTTCAACAAACAATTTCTGAAGGTTTCTGAACCACACTGTCAGGTTAGCCACAGCAATAACTCCACTTCTTGGTACCAATTTCTGTGTTAACCTGCTTTTCATTACTGTGGCCAAAATACTTGGCAAGAACAATTTAGAGGAGGAGTTTTATTTGGGAATCATGGTTTCAGAGGTTCAGTCCATGGTTGGTTAACTCTATCGATCTGGGTTTGAGGTGAGGCAGAACATCATGGGGGAAGGGAACAGTAGAGAAAAGTCACAAATTAGAGCAGCCAGGAAGCAGAGAAAGAGCAGGGGAGCCAGGTATGAAAAACGTAATTCTCAAATATGCCACTAGGTACCCAGTTCTTCTAGCCATGCTCCACTTACCAACATTTACCTCCCACTAATCCATTCAGGTTATTAATTCATCAAATGGATTAATCCACTGATTGTGTTATGGTACACGAATTTTGGCAGGACACTTCATATTCAAACCATGACAGATTTCTAGCTTCCAGAACTGTGAGACAATAAATTTCTGTTATTTAAGCAATGCTATTTGTGATACTTTGCTGTAGCAACTCTAGATAATGAACACAATGCTCATAGATGAAAGTTTCCATTGACTACCATTTCCTTTTAGCTTGACAAAAATTGGCATTTCTTGTAGTGTTAGTTGCTGAAAATGTAGTCCATCAACTTTTGTTTATCTTAAAATGCTTTTATTTAGCTAGATAAAGAATGTTTTGAGATGACTTGGTAGATATGCTGTTGTTTTATATTATGATCTATTTTTAATTGGTATTGAATTTTATTCTGGCAAATAATTGAATTGCTGGCAGATATTTTCAACCCCATAAAGCTTGGGTTTCTTCTTTATTAGAAAAAAACCCTAATTCAGGTTTTTTCAATAGTTGTAGGATATACATGTTATTCTAATGTCTGGTCTTACTCCTACCTACAAAAGGAATGTCGGAGGTGCTCCACTTAGTGAGGTTTCTCCTTTACCCCCTGCTATGTTAGAACCCAGATATCTGTCAACACTATAAGACTTTTGGTGCCCTAATCTACTCTAATACCAATAGCACTTGCTCTCTGTAATGCATTAGAGATCTTGTTCTGTGATGTGCAGGACTGTCTTTGGCAATAAATAGTGTGGTACACTCTTCTGAGTTTTGGCAATTTCTTCCATACATGCTTTTTGTCTGCTGTTCAAATTAGAAATGCTTTTCAGTCTTGAACTCCCTCTCTGCCTCCCACTGTGCTAACCTGGGGGTATACTTTCTATTGTAATGACTGAGAAAGCTTCCAGAGAGAGAGCTGAGTTGAACCAGGGCTTATCACTCCATGTTTTTACTTTACTCAAAAATCTGGTCCTGCAATGCATGTTTTTAGTGCCTGAAATCAGCTGCCTCATATATTTTGTCTATTTTTTAGTTGTTTACAGTAGAATCACAATTTTAGTCCACTTACTCTATGGAATCTTGTTATGGCTGGAAGCAGAAGTTCCAATAATCATTTATATTTTATCTCCCTAAACACTGACATTTTAAATGGCTTCTCAGAAAATCTGGGGTAATGATATAACTGAAATATTCTATTCCAGCTTCTCAAACAGCAGCTAATTAGAAAACCTAAACTTTTTCCAATTTTATTAATTTCTGAATTAACAATAGAGGAAATCTGTTCATTTAATTAATGGACACCTGACAATAGATTATATTTTAAAAAACAAATACCTTAAACATAAAGTTATAGGTCTGCCACATACGAAAAAATCCAGCTAGTTTTTTAAACCAAATTAATCCTTTCTGGATTTTGACTGTTGGTCTTATTTGAAAATGTTTCCATCAAAATGTCTAATTTGATGTCTATATTTTTCATTAAATCCATCCTTCTTCATTATCTCTCCTTTCCTTTTCAAAGCCTCTTTTTCAATGTAATGTTATCCATTTCTATAGCTCTCTGCTTTTTAGCTCGCTCCTGCATTTTCTTCATTTCAAATTCTTCTAATATGCTTATTAGAAGAATAATAATGGCTTGTTTTTGTTGTTTGGAGTTGTGTGTATAGTCTATTTCTTGGCAGTCACATTCTTTGCCCACATGCTCACCAACAACCTTACACATTATTTTTTTCCTGCTGGTTTAGAATACTCTGGGCTTCCTCTCCATATTTTCTATAAATAAATGCAGACCTGCAAAAGTAGCTAAAGAAAGTTTTCCTACTGCTTCGAGTGCCCCAAACTTGACTCATTTTTCTTTTCCTACAGTTGTCTCTGTTCTCCTTCTAGAAATATTCTTGACATGAAAGAACTATTCTGTCAAAGTTTAAAAGAGTCATCTCAGAAAACTGGTCAGATCTTCAGTATTAAACTAATCTCCTGACAACTTATTTTACAGATGAATATTTAAAATAAAGAAGTCCCAAAGGGAAGAAAAAAGCAATTTTTTGAAGTGGTCTTTACAAACAATTATAATAATAACAAAATGATGTATGCTTCCTATTCCTTTATGTAACATTCATGCAACATTCAAATTACTGCTGTTAACTTAAGGAACCACATTAATTTTCAGAAATGCTTCATTTATAGCAAGACAGAAAAAGTCCTACTCTCAAATAAGTACTTCATATTTCCATTTCAGGTGAACAGAAATTGAATGGAAATACAGTTTATAAAAAATGTAAGCTGAAAATAAGTAATCTTCTGACATTCAGTAGAAATGGCAGCTTGGATGGGAGAAGAAAATTTGGTTCATACACAGCATCAAATTTATCTACAAGATTATTGGAGAAGTAATGAAAATTTATCTCCTGAGGTCATATAACACCATTACTAAAGGAGTTTTCAATTACTTCTGCTATGGATACACACACACTTGAGCCTTTAGTGCATACACCAAAAGATACATTGTAATTATGTTGACCACATTTTCTAAGCTTAATATCATGCCACATGGCTTGACAATGTTATATAATACTACAGTCAAAATTCTTTCCTGGGTCTAGCACGTTATGAGCATTATAATAGATTATAACATTATAACATTATAAGAGCACAAAACTGGAAAAGAGATCTGATATTAAATGAATACTTATTATAATGCACTAGACACATTATCTATTGCTCAGTTTCTAACAAAGCATTGTTATTGGTAGGTGGAAATTATTTATCTCCTTTTAAATATAAAAATGTTAAAATACAACTAATAAAGACAAAGTTAAAATGTGAATCTAAGATGGTCTAATTCTAAAGCCATATTTTAAAAAATGGCATAACATCACCTTTCAAGGAAAAAAGATTAATCAGGAAATCTTGAGTATTCAGATTAAGAGCATATAAATTGTGATATGAGTAGTATTGTGTGATAAATCTGTAAGAATATTCATAAAAGCAAAAGTGTTAGAATTTGGCAATGTTAGTGAATGAGAGAGATAGAGAATTTATAGTGGACTGTAAGTTAATATTTTTCACTCCTATCAGACCTAAACTTCCTTTGTATATGAATGTTACTAGTAACTTCTCCCTTATTTATCCTGAAACAAAATGTTTAGACATCTAAAAATGAGTATAAGATTTTAAATGTCAAATAAAACAAATTAAAGAAAACAACAGCTATATGTACTGCAATGTAAATCTTCAGCATTGTTACCTGGGAAGGAATAATGAGGTTGCTATGTCCTGCATGCATGAAAGAATGAATGAAGTGATTCTCCCAATGTCTGCATCTACATGAATAATCATCATAACTGCAGCAGCTAGGAATGAGGACTTAGGGAGGTGCTGTGTGTTGGTAACTCA
>PVHX01006216.1:42223-103289 GCA_004024805.1 Geosciurus inauris
CTATCTGAATGCCTCATGGGACATTTAAAATTCATTCAAAATATAGAACAATTTTCTGGAGGCATGAGCAATGGGCAAGCCAATCACAAGATATGTAGCATAACATTCTTCTAATACTGTGTAGAACTAGTCCCCCATAATCATGAGAACTGCAACTCACAATTCCTTGCCATTGTTTTAATTCAGGAATTAGGGATAATGAAGATGTCTTCAATGATGTCAGGGAACATGTAAGAAAGACCAGCTTAGGGGGGAAAGATAATGAGATCAGTTACAGTTGTTCCAGGATGGAGTAGATAAGGGGCGCTCATGTAGGGCTGCATATGACTAGTTAGACATAGAGTGTGAGAATTCAAAAGAGAGGTTAGGCAACAGTTTAAAACTATAGAAATGGGTTAGATGGTCTAGAGAGAATGTGGAAACTAGAAGGAACGACTATTAAGACAGATCCATTAGAAATTACATTTAATGGAAAGGAAATAGAATGGCAGCCAGCAAATGAGACAAATAAGATCCAGAGGGATATCAAGAGAGCCAGAGATACACATTTTTAGGAGTAGAATAGAAACAAAATTTAGAGATAGTGGTTGGAATTTTCAAACCCCTGACAGAAAGTGAAGGACAGCAGGCTAAAGAATTAAGACAATGGGAAAAATTCGGCAGTGTGACATAGTAGAAAACCTCATTTACAAGGAAAAAGAGGAGTAGAAAGTGAAGCCATGAAAACAGGAATACACATTGCATTCTTCAACTGCTCTTGATGTCAGCCTCTGGAAAAATTCAAACTTGAGGTTTAGTCCATGGGCAGGTAAATGCTAATAGAATTTAGAAAGTCTAGGGGAAATTTCTGATAGTCCCATAGAAGGCACCTTTTTAAAATCTGGAAAATGTCCTCTTTTCCTTTGCTGAATTCAATGGGTCACAAATGAGATCTAGGCACAAATGAGCTGCAGGCCCATATTTTGTGGAGACAGAACCTCTTGGTCAGTAGAGCTGTCTGCCAGTGTCTGTACACTGAGCTAGAAAACAGCTCAGAAAAGTCCAATGCCTAATCAGAACTCTGATTCTCACTAAACAGACCTTCTGGTCTGCAGTACCATGTTCTTGACTATAAACATCACCACTGCCAAGAGGCAGCTTTGAAACTTTGACAAGGCCACACCAACAGGTAATATCAGGATCTTTTCAGTTCTAGGTCTTCATGATCATGGACACCATTTGTCATTACAGCCAATTCAAGCTTCTTGTTCTCTGCTAGTCCTCATGTTCCAGCATACATAGAGGCCAGATCTGGATGAATAAAGTCAGTTGAGAAAAAAAGAGGTTAAGAGAACAGAATACCCATTCAAGAATTTTAGAGGTAAAAAGAGACCAAAGAGCCTTTACTTATGACTAGACAATTTTAAAAGGACAAAAATGTAGATGCTAACTAAATTGCGGCATACTTGTAAATTAAAAAGAAAAGGTAGAATGAATGACCAGCTAATAATTCAGCAATAATTCAGAGTAAGATAACTATTGGTGGGGTTGTGGGAAGAAGGACTTGAATGTATACTTTTCTTTTTTTTTTTTTTTTGGTAATAGAGATTGAACTCAGGGGCACTCAACCACTGAGCCACATCCCCAGCCCTATTTTGTGTTTTATGTAGAGACAGGGTCTCACTGAGTTGCTTAGTGCCTTGCCCTTGCTGAGGCTGGCTTTGAACTCAAGATTCTCCTGTCTCAGCCTCCTTAAATGCTGAGATTACAGGCTTGTGCCACCGCACCCAGCTTGAATGTATACTTTTAAGATAGTGGTCGTTTTATTTCTTAAAATGGGTAAAACATAGGTACTTATTTTATACTTGTTTATAATAAGCATGTTATTTGTGTATATTAAATGTTTCATATACATAAGAAAATATATTTAATGGAAGAATAATAACATAGTCAACAACAAAGAAATTAATTATGCATCAGATTGTGGCCCCTGTGACAGAGAAATAATTCCTGTTAATTTTAACAAACTCTGTAGGATAGTGACAGTTACCTACTTGCTATAGAAGATGAGGTAATAGCAATTATAAGGAAGAGCTTTGGAATCAGAGGACTTGAGTTCAAGTTTATGATCTGCTATCTACCAACTAGGTGTTCTGAGATCATTTACATAATATCTTCACACTGCCATTTCTTCTTCCACCAACAGGGATAATAAAGTTATCTAGCAAATAATCCATATGCAATAGTGTTATTCTTATTCCTCTTAATATTCTTAATTGATGACATCAGACTATGTAGTTCCAAAGTCCAATGATGTTCCATTGTTTAATTTAAGGGAAAAGACTGCCAGATATGGAAAAGTAAACTGGTTAAGAATGAGGATAATCAATAAAGCAAGGTCCCAGGAAGTAGGAAGGAATAGAGCAATAGTATCTTTTTTATGATTCAAGTTAATATCCATAACAATGCAGAGTAGCTAATTTCTTATTCAGGAGAGATTTCAAGCTTGGCAAGACAATATTTCACATAAGATACATCTAGAGGGTTCTTGGCACTGAGAATAAACATATTTAGTCAGGTTTAACAGAAAGAATAGCAATGCTTTTGTCGACACCATATTTTTCTTTTCTTCAAAAATCGCATTTGATATTCTATTCCACTTTGGAACAAATGTGTATTGTTCCATAAAAACACAATATACACAAAATTGATCTATATACTAGGTAGGGTCCATAGATAGCTTTTACTTTTGTCTGAGAATATTTTAATCTGAAACAAGTCTGCAAGAACTTTTTAAAAATTTGATGCAGAAAAAAATAATTGATACAAGTTCAACTGGAGTATATCCTAGAAATTCTAGTGTCCATGAACAGTCAGAAAATAGAAATTATTCATATAATTCATACCTCAATGACTAGTTTAGAGACAGTGTAAAATTGTGGTTAATGATATGGATTCAGGAGTTAGAGAGTTTAGCTTTGTCACTGACTCTGTGACCACAGACATATTAAACTTGCGCCTAATTTTCCTCTGTTTCAAAATGGAGACAGTTAATAGTACAGACCTCACAGGACTTGCAAAATTTAAGTGAGTTAATACCATATAGCATGCTGTATTAAGGAACATGCCAGATACTTAATACACAGTCAGTGTTAAATATTGTTATAATTATTTCTTTGTATTATTGATATTGTTTTATACCAGAGGAGTTCATTAGAATTCATAACTGGCAGGAAATCAATTAACTAACTTCATGAGATAAAAATTGCATTTTAAATTCATAGTGATTTTTTAAAAATAAAACACGTACTTTTATAATTAAGAGAAAACTATGGAAGCTGAAATAAAACTTTTAGGTGAAAAGTGGCCCAAATATGTACATAACCTTTAAACAAAGATTCACTTGTGGTTATTCCTACCCCCCAAAACTGTACGTATATGTGACAAAGCAGAAACAAGCGGTTCATGGTAATATATTTAATAATACTAAAACCTTGGCAACCACCTAAATGTTCAGCAATAGGAAAATAATTTATCATGGTATAAAAATATGTGACATTAAAAATCATGCTATTTAAAACTATTTCTAGGTAAAATGCTAAATAAAAAAGACTACAAAACAGTGTGTGCATTGTCATGATACATAAATGAAAATAGATGTATTGCCATATACATACAAATTGTATACACAATGCCATATGTATAACAGGGTATTTAGTTAGTGGAATTATGAGTTTTTCTTTCCATTGTGCTTTGAAAAATGCAATTTTAAAATTTTGGAATTGAATATATATTAATTTTATATTTATAAAAGGCTTATGAAATAAATTATGACCTGCATATAGGAATAGGTAAAATTCAAGTCACAAGAATAATAAGTATATTAATGTTGAGAGGATAATTACAAATGAATAAAAGTCAATATGAACATGTTTTTCCCTTTGATAAATTCAACAAACACTAACAGCTCTGAAGAGGATGGAATTTTAAAATAAACCATTAGAAGCTGATTATTTGTGAACATTAGCCACTTTGTGTACTTAATTGTGATTTGATTATTCACAACAAAAGATAATACAATTATAAACAAATCATTATGTGGATTTATTTGTACACAGAGAACATAGATGTTCATTTCAGAAACCTCATTTATTAAAAATGTGAATAGTGTAGAACTCCTTTACACTTACTGATTCATTTGATTTTTCAAAAACCATTTGTCAAATACTCTGTAAGTTATCATAGCCTTAGACGATGAAATTGTTATAGAGAAATGGTTCCTGCTCTCCAGGCTTTATACCCAACAGGCTATAATGCAGTGGGTTGCAGTATATAGTACCACATGTCATGAATAGTGTTCTATGTAATTGTGTATAGTTATAATAAACCTTTGTGTTTTGTATCAGCACTTCAAATGAAATGAGTTACGTTGCACAATGAATTGCAGTTTGCTCCATCAGTATTCAGATATTTGACTAGTCAACTCACTCATACTCCATGTGCAAATAAACACCAAAATAGGTGCCATATTCCAAACCATGTGATACAGTAATCTTTAAAATTCTAGACTGAAAAATTGTTTTTTATCAATCTAATTTTGAAATAAGCATAAATTTGTAGTAGTCAATACTAGTAGAAATGGTAGAAAGAATAACATCAGGAATTCTTGGTCAATAATAAAGATGTTCAGTAAAAAATAACCTACAGGAACCTTGACAGCCAAGTCAGTGTAACCATGTCCTATTCTTACATCAGTTCCCATGTCTGCTACCTAAATAGACTTGTGGCCAGAACTAATTGACAGGTGGGCATAAAACCATCCTTGGAAAAAAGTTTACAGCTTCATGAATTAGAGTTGTTGGCTTCAAGTAACAAGTTTGTTTTCTGTCTTCATAGGAGGTCCTAGATTAGAGAAGGAGGGAGAAGGGATAAAGGAAACAGTGATTTATACACATTCTCATTGCTTATGTACTTTAATGCATTTATTCTTCAAAATAAGCTTCTAGAAGATTAGTATAATTTTTATGCTCAGTTTCCACCAAAGCTCCTGTAGGCAAGTTAGCTTGCCCCGGCCCACACAGCTAAGATTTCACTCAGTAGTCTGCTCTCTTGCTCTGTGCTCTTAGTTTCTCTATTTTACCAAAATAAATATTGAATGAGTGAATGCACGAATAATACCAAAATATTTTCAAGACCACACCAAATTATATTCATATACACAATGAAAAGTCTGTGTTCCTTGGCCCTGTCTTTCAGAGACCTGAACGGTAATGTGCAATTTATGATGTACAGATGCCACAAAATCTAATTTCCAAAACAAGAGACAAAAAATTAAAGCCAAGCTGGGTGCAGTCGCACATGCCTCTAATCCCAGCACTTTGCGAGGCTGAGACAGGAGAATAGCAAGTTCAAAGCCAGCCTCAGCAATGGGGAAACACTAAGCAACTCAGTGAGACCCTCTCTCTAAATAAAACACAAAATAGGGCTGGGGATGTGGCTCAGTGGTTGAGTATCCCTGAGTTCAATCCCCTGTACCAAAAAAAAAAAAAAAAAATTAAAGCCAAAGCAATGTGATATGTACCACATGAAATTACTGAAGACTATTTTAATTACCACCCGTTCTATCCTTTTAATTCTCCAAGAAACAAATCCTTATAAACGTAAGACTGCCAAAAGTTCTGCTTGGCTTCTCCTGTGCGTAGCCTCTCTGATTTCCCTTTTCTCTAAAACATTAGTCAGGTAAGACTTGTGTTCTGGCAAGTGAACACAAGTGAAACACAGGTGAAAATATGTTTTCTTTTTAAAATATTATTTCCAGTTTTTCCAACTCTTCTCAATGGGAGGATATATTCAAAGCAAGTCGTTGGTACACCACTGTAATTTAAAGACTTCTCTCTTCTATCTAAAGTTCTAAGATAGTTATTTTCTGTTCTAAAAATTAAGACCTTTTATCATTTGACCACTGGGACAATTCTAATTCTCAATTCATGTTGGGCACCATAAGTAATGAGAACTTTTATACTATTCTATACTCCTCCCTCTTTCATCTTCTCAAACAGGCATTTTTATTGGCAGTTATCCTTTAGTATTATAAATCATGTTAAGAGTTGATTAAATTTATTTATCTTTTAGTCATGGGATTCCAGAACAGGAATTTCTACATCAGGATCTCACAAGGGCAATGAATGTCATTCAGTGATCATGAATAGAAGATCAGACGAAAAGATGCATGGGGCTTTTAATTATCTGCTTATGAAAGAAGGGATGTATTTTTAGTTAAAAGAGAATAGTGTGTTATGCTACTTATGAGCACTATTTAATAGCTGGCATGAGACAAAATTTTTTGCACGTGTACATGTATGTTCCTAAAGAGGGTGACAGTGTTTTTATATTTGTCGGTTTTACAACCAATTTTCTGTTCCTTTCTATCATTGAATATAAAATTTTCTTTTAATATCTGTTCCCCCTACTCTCTCAGTTCAAGTTATCATAGCTCTGACCCTACATATTAGTTCTAATGAATGATCAAAACCTTGTTAAGCAAATTATAAAACCCTCTAAACAAAGGTAATGGTACAAGTATTGGATAGAGTGATACTGTCCCCACGATAGTTAGGCTGGAACTTCTGCTAGAATTATTGAGAAGGAAATCCTCTGTGCCCACTGTGGTTGGTAACACAGGATTATGAAAGTTTGAAAGGACCATGGAAGTGGAACTGAGAAACAAATACGCCCCCTCATATCCACCTGTACCTAAAGAAAAGTGGAATAATACTATATAAGGACCCCAGATGCGAAAGACAGCAGGCTAGTTACAATCAGAATGTAGATATTTCTTTTATGTCTTTCTTTTTGCTCAAAATGATTTGCTTGGATTTGTGTAATCCTTATCTGAAAAAATTCTGAGTTTTTGAATGAATCCTAATTAATATCTACATAAAAATTCTCTGATTGCTAGAAGTAGAAGAATGTTAGGCAAAAAAAGGAATGAAATTTCAAACAAAAAAAAATGATGACTCTTACATTGGTGGATGAAAGTCACTGTGGTGCTTCTCATAAGACCCTTGAAATTGGGAAAACAAGATTGTCCTGTGTGAGCAAACCCAGAAATCACCACCTAATGAATAAGAACTAAATATGCAATCACACTAATGCTAGCATGTAGAGTTTATTCTGGCTGAGAGTCTTCTAAATTAAAGGGAAGATATATGGCTTTCTCTTTGTCAGGAATGGAATTTTACAGGATTGGTTGGAAAGTTGCACAGAACATCCATGTAGAATTATCATTTTTATTTTTTGGCTCAAGGAATCAAAACCAGATGATTTGACTTAAATACCACACCAATAGTAGTACCATGTTTCCTTTTGTGCTATAAGGTGAAGCATTTGATTTGTGAAACAGTACATAAGGCAGAAGCTCAGAAAATCATAGACTTTCCTCTAACCTGTTGCAAATCCACCAGGGCTCCTGTATTCACATGAGGAGAGAGAGGTTGAATAAGACGATTTTCAGTGAGTTGAAAGCATTGTACTTTAATTATAAAATTGTGGGTTAAATAAGCTAACAAAAAGGAGGACAGGAAATTAAGACAGAAGCATTTTGGGAACCAAGGGATTTCTGCTGTCACAGTAGCAGATGCTGGATTTCCAGCCATGTTCCCTCAGAGAGACATCTGCATTTTCTAAAGTCAGATTTCTTGAAGAAGCTCAGGGTTTCGTTGTATAGTTTTCTAAGTTACACACTAGCATAAACTGGTTTAAGTATATTCTAAAGAACAAAATTAAATTTGACCAATCAAGACATTGGTCTATAAAATTTTGGATACTTGGTTTGATTGATTGAAAACAAAATGGAACTATTTTCATTTGTTATTTTACTGTCACATTACACCTCCCATATCCGATTCCTGAATCAAAGTGATTCAATAAATTTAGTAAAAAAGAAAAAGTAGAAGTGTCTCACAATATCCCTATCAAACTTTGGTCTGTTTCACCAAGTATGCCATTAATTTTGTGGAATTAACTAGTTCAGTAAGTCAATTTTTTTTTCATTTTGTGTTGTTAACTAACTATTAAGACAATTGGCTGTAGCCCAGCATTGAAACTAAAGCAGGAACAATATGAATTTTTCCAGAGGAGAAAATACCGGAAAAACCTTACTATTAACAATCTCTATTTCATGATGTGAAGATTAAACAAAACCTGGATAACACAGGTAACACAGCAGAAGAGGATTTATTTCCATTCCATGCAAATTATTACTCTAGGGTTTTGCAAAGTCTATCACAACTTTAAAATACTGGTTGAGAAACCATTTTTATAACTTGCTAGTAGACCCCTTTTAGCATCCTTCAGACCCTGTTTGCTCTTTGAAGTCTGCATGGTGGCCATATCAAGTGCCCACAGCATTATCATTGAAGTCTGTTTTCTCTGACCCCTGGGAACTTTTGTAATAATGATGTTGTCCCTTTGATGTCTATTCTGAAATTTTTTGATCTTGAAAGTAGAAAATAAATACATCTGCTTAGTTCTAAAACTATTTTCACAGAAGAAACCTGAATTCACCTGCTGTTTCCTTCCTTGAGTGGTTTTGTTTTCTATTGAATACTTTCTATTTACAAAATATAATAGAATAAAAAACCATGTTATGATACTTTTTGTTTCCTTTGGTACCCCAGTTAATTGGCCAGCAAGTGACAGCAAGGTGTTTGTGCAGTGGTAGTCAATATAAAATCCAGAATAGAAACTCAAAGAGTCTGCATAGAAAAGAAGTGTTAACAAAACAGAATTTAAAACAGTGTCCACCAGCAAGAAACTGGTGGTCAGATGTGGCCTAGAAACCATATTAATAACCAGTCAGTTTAAACCTTCAAGGGTCCTATCAGCTAATTATCTAAATCCTATTCTAAGCAGATGGTTCCTCTGCCAGGAAGCCCAGGAAATCAGATGAAATTGGTGCCTAAACTAAAAGCACACACACAGAGGAGTTCATTTCCTCATTTTTTAGAACCCCTTTAATTTCATCAACTAATTTTATTATCAAATAATGAATTAAGTTTGCAGAAGCATTTTCCATAGATGCTTAAGATTGATTGCAAAAGAAGCCTAGAATTCAAGCAGAATTCATAGAGAATAATTTCCAAAAGGTACAGTCCTGACCCTCATAGGAATGTAAAGTGAACATGTGTCCAAAATTTATTTAGCTCACTAATTAATTAAATATGATATTCAAGGTGGTTCAAAGGGTATTTGGGAACTAGATTATTTATAGGATATGTGATAAAATGTTAGAAAAAATGAGTAAGTAAGATAAAAACACTGGCAAATGTCTTACAGTTAACCTTTAGGGTTAACTTTTCTACAACGGAAACTATTTGCCATTCTACCAGATAAAAATCTCTATGTTCACATGTAAGTTTACAATCTCAACTTTTAATAAATAGTAAATAACAATTAATGGTACAGTCCCCTAAAAAATTAAGCCTAATTTTGCTGATTGAACAGTATTTCAATGTGACACTGAAAAGGTATCCAAGCTTCCTTTTGCCTTATTTACAAGTTTTGAATCTTTTCTTAATAATACTAAGCAGACAAGCAGGAAATATTTCTTTGTCTTTGTAACCAAGATGTGTCATTGACTCAAATGTCTAGTAGCCATTAATGGTGTCTCATTTTTCTTGTACTATTTGTTTTAAACTACTACTTCTATGTCTTGCCTATAATTTTTAATGGTTCTTTGAGAAAAACTCAGCTATTTCAATTTATAGTATTTACTCTTCAAAGGCACAAAGCTGAACTTGAAGGTAAAGAATAAAAAATAAAAATTACCATGTGATTTCAGATAAAACACAAAGACTAGATTAGCATTTTCTCTACAGGCCTGGTGGATGAGATAGGAGGAAAAAGAATTGGATGGACACTGGAGAAAACTCTAATATTGAAACTCAAAGAACTTGATGAAATCTTTCTCTGAGTTAGATTTGCAGTGGGATATTACAACTTCTAATAGCTCAAAAATTTCCCCAGTGTCTGTGAGCCAACCAGTCTCTGCTTTTTTCTAATTTTCCTTTAGTTCTTATGAGGCTATGATGGGCACAGAGAGAAATCCAGGGACCAATTATATCTAGAGACTGACTGACAATGATGTCTTGTGTAGCTGATCAATTTAGAGATTCGCCTCAAGAAATTATCAGTCTCACCCTTGACTCTCACTGGGGATAAACATGACAATAGGCCTGACTTAATTTCATTCTTATTTAAGAAAATCATTGTGAAAGAACGATAGCCCTGTTCTCATGCTATTGAAAGCAATATAACAGACATTTATACTGTTATAAAGTTCACTCTTGGTAGCCAATGGCACAAAGTGTTTTGGGGCATTTAACAAGTATGTGTCTATAAAAATAATTGATCAGTTAGAATTTTATAAATTGTTATATAAAACTGGCATGTAAAATTCTTTAAAATTCATTAATCATTTACCCTCATTAAACAATATTTCATGACTTTGAAGTGGTTTACTGATTGCTCATCTCCTCTGAGAATTAGTTTCTATGTGCAGTTGTATACGTTAAATGTATGTGTGAGAGAAAATTTTTTTGTTGTTGTTTTACTTTTGAAAAGTAAAAGTCATTGGGTGAAGCCAAACAGTTAATACAGTCAGAGAAGCTGAAAAAACTTGAAAGAATATGTGGACCTGAGGTCCCTGATTTGTGACTTCTGTATGATTTAGGGACATCATCTCAGAGCAGGGTGAGAGAAACAGTTCTCTAACAGAAATGTAAATTCTTGAGAAACAAGTGTGAAGACTATAAAGGTGGAAGAATGCTTTAATGCAACTGGATTGCTACTCTGCAGGGAAAGTAAGTCCTGCAGGATGTGCAGAGTATTAGGTATAAATGTGCAGCAATGGAAGAAAGACTAAAAAGTAATATAGTAGAATAGCTTTGGTGAAGCATGATTTAATTAGACTTAATTTAAACAGTAGACTGAACTTATCTAAGTAAGTGCTATATCAAGAATTTTTCCACATTCTTTAAAGCCAACCTTCACAATAATTGTCACTATGATGACAATCAGGACTCAAGGGGATTTGTATTCTAAATACCTGTTCTGGGCAGCTATTGTGGACCCAAGCAGGTGACAAGAATGGGTTAACAGTCGTCAAAGATAAGTGGATAATATGGTGGTGAAAGAGCCAGAGAAGGAATTGAAAGAGCAGGTGAAACCAATAGACAGAATCTGATAGATTTATAAATAAGCCATACAAAAGACCAAAGAATGAAATTATGGGGAGATTGCAAATTCAGACACTAGAAAACTTCTAGAGAAAAAAATTATAATCTGGGCCAAAATATTTGGGGAAAGGACTCATTCTAGTAGAGGTTCATCCTCAGGTTTTGGAAATTATTAGGTCCTCTAGTAGAGGAGCCACTACAAAACAACATTAACACCTTATTAAAGCTGACATTAAGGTCTTATTAAAAAGAAATTAGGAGGTATGAAAAGCAAAAAAAAAAAAATGAAAATTAAAGATATATGTTAAGGGAAACAAAAAAGTGTAAAATTCTTTCTCAGTTCCATTGTACATTTCTTTACTCCTAGTAAGTACCAACTAGTACTAATCCAGAAACTAGATATATGGCACTTGAAGGATGATTCATAGAAATAAGGATAATTTTCAAATGCAAAAACAACAATAAAAATTCTAATTTGATTGCTAAGTATGTTATGATTAAAGGTCAAGTCCAGTGGAACATATATTTTAAAAGGGGGGAAATTCAGATTTGATCTGAATGACACCTAAAAACATTGATTATTGGAACAAGCTCCATTATAGATATCAGGATGGATTGTGGCATAGTTGCCCTTTGAGGTATTTTCATTTTACACTGATTAAGAACTGTGAGAACTTTTAAGGCAACCTTGATGATGAATGGGATTAATTTTTAAAAAATTCACAGATTGAGGAAAACATTCAGCAAACCTATGACAAATTCATTATTTGATTCTTAAGCATGGTGAAAAGCAACATGCTAGTGCAATAAAAATCCTAATAAAATGCTTGAATTTATTATGTTGACTAAGTGAGGGAATAATTATTTACTGGAATTTCAGCTAGAGTTTTAAATAGATTAAATATTAAAAATTAAGTTTCACTTAATGAACTCTAATCCCCCAAATCATGCATATGTAAAAGACAAAATTATATAAATAAATAAAAATAATTTCTGACCTCTTCATGTACATATTCCTAACTAGAAACTTTCAATTATACAACTGACTAGAAAGGAGAAGAAACAATGACACTATTTGAGAAATAAGAGATTTTTTTTAACTCTTTATCTTTTTAAATTTTACTATTCTTCAATCAGACCAAGTGGGTATCTATTTTAGATCTTGAAAAATTATGAGATAAAATTAAATTCAAGGAAAATTTAAATGATATATAAAATAACACTTTATAATTATAATGTACAGATCCACAATAAGAATATAGTTGTCTCAGATACTTAAATATCATATCATCAAAATATTGAAAGCCAAGTCTTCAGGAAGTACATGAGAGATAGATAGTAATTAATGCAGAAATGTGTCTCTTTCAACCATGCTAGAGTGTACAGATAAAAATATAAGGAAGAACAGAAGGGATTTTGATGAAGTTTTTAATGAAATTGAATAAATATAAATCAATAGATAAATGTTGTAAAAAAGGATCTCATCCATGGAAGAGTAATAAATGTGGACTACACATTAAGTCACAAAGAAAGGTCACTTAATTCCAAATTTGAAATAGTACTGACTGCATTATCAAGTGATAATATAATTCAACAGGAAATTAAGAGCAAAACTGAAAGACAAAGAAAGTACCCAACTTGGTCAGTTAGTGCTGTGGTTTGAACATAGCTGGTCTCCTCTGAAACACATGTGGAAATTTGATCCCCATTATGTATTTTAAAGGTGGTAAAAACAGGACTTTCAAGAGATGACTAGAGGTCTGCCCTCCTGAGCAGATTACTCATTCATACAATTAGTGAGTCAATGGGTTGTCTGGAGAGTGGGTGTGCTATAAAATTCTGTTCAGATATGCCTCTTGTAGGCTCCCTTTCTTGTGGTCAATGCTGTGCACCACCTGTGACTATGCCAGCAAGAAGACATTACCAGTTGCAATCTCTTGACCTTGGATCAGAACTCAGAGCCAAATATGTTGAAAACGGGGCTTAGCCCCTTAGCTTCTGAAGACACTGCCCTGCTGAGGAGTGCACAACATGAGCACCTCACTACTGTTGGCACAGATTGAGAAACCCAAGGAATTCTTTAGTTATGCTGTTACTGGACAGATTTTTGGCAATCCTAGAAGGCTATTTTGTTCCAGTCAGTTCCATAAGAGAGTAAACTGTACTTAAAGATCATAAACCTGAGAAATCTTAATCTATTGGCCTCTGGCCTTCTTCTCCATCCATTTGTCAATTTAAAAAATAGTCACAATTAAAGAAACAACCCCTTCAGGGCACTAGGCACTCCTATTGAATGGCAGAGAACATTGAAAAGTTTCGAAGAAGTTTCTGGAATTTCAGTATTATCAACCTCATGCTGGCTAATTTTATTGCTTCAAGACTGTATAGGATAGATTATTGTTCACAAAACAGGAATCATTCCAACCATGTGAAAAAGATAGCGATTAACAGAGGTAAATCAGCATTTAGGAGATCATTGGAAGAGCTGGAGTTTACCAAGGGAACAAGCCTTACTTAAGTTCTCTTCACACAAAAGTTCACTAAAATGCCTTCATGCTATGCTTTTGATAAGAAGTTGTTGCATTCTAAATTAAGCCACCCCCACAACCATGAATTTTTTCTAAGTAGTAATCATATAATCTTTACCAAATAGCAACAAAACTTTTAAATAACATGGGAAAAATTAAAAGCTTCATTGCTTTGATTCATCATTCTTTACTTTTTTTTCATATCAGATGCCATGTGATTGTGTGATTAAGCAGAAGGCTTTGATATCAGGCTACCTGGGTTCAAACTCTAGTATTAACAAACTGTGAAAGCCTGGGGGATATTAGTCATGCTATGCTTTGATTTCTTCATCTGTAAAAGGGGCATTTAATAATAATGGCCCTTCACAAAATCATTAAACAAACTAAATGAAATAATACCCTCCTGGGCTGAAAGTACCACCTGGCACATGGTAAGTCATCAGTGATGGTGGGACAGGTCTTACTGTCACCACCCTTATTACTCACTCTCCCCTTGCTTCTAGTGCACCATCTCTTTGAGCAATAATCTTATATCTACCACCATCACTCTATAGGCAGCAATTAATTTACCAAAACCTATGGATCTTTCTCAACCCACAATCTGTTTTCATTCTCTCCCTCAATTCTATTGTGGATGCCCAGGGTAATTATGGAAATATCTATGGTCCTTTTTCTTTCCCATTTATCATCCTAGTGCTAACCCTAATTATCGTATGTCTGGGCTAATTTTTTTTTTATTACTTACTGATGGTGGACTTCTTTCCATTATCTCTTTGCTTCAATTCATTTTTCACACCTTTGACAAATAAATACCTTTAAAATATTAATCATGTAATTCTTGTGTTCAGAAATTTTCAGTAAGTTTCTATTGTCTACAAATTAAGTTTAGTCACATTGCTCTGGTTTTCAAAAAACATTTTTCAATTTACTACCTACTATACTTTCCAGTCTCATATCCCAATGATTTTCAAAATGTAGGGCTCCTTGCTTACTATGGTACTGTTGAGACCTTTCTTCATATGGAGCTTTGCCTGCAATGTCTTCTCCCAACCATTTCCATCTCCTGAATTCTTATTTACCCTTCAAGGTCAGGTTTAAATGCTTTCTTCCCAGGAAAGTATCTGATAACTCCAATTAGGAGGAAAGTCTCTCTTTTCACTACACAAAATAATTATATCCATCACTGCATGAAACATACGTGCCCTATAATTGATATAATGTTTGATAAATATGACCCAACTGGCATAATAGACCCGAGGATAGAAGACTTTCTTAACATCCAAATAGTAAATATTTTAGGGCTCTGGAGCTGTATGGTCTTTGTTACAACTACTCAATTATGCCTTTGTAACAAGCAAGCAGCTATTGATAAGTAGAATAAATAGGTGTGACTCTTTTTCAATAAAACCTTCTTATGGTAATATTTTTTATAAAACAAAAACAGTTCACGAACCCACAGCCTACAGTCTTTGTTACAACTACTCAATTATGCCTTTGTAACAAGCAAGCAGCTATTGATAAGTAGAATAAATAGGTGTGACTCTTTTTCAATAAAACCTTCTTATGGTAATATTTTTTATAAAACAAAAACAGTTCACGAACCCACAGCCTACAGATTGACCACTATACTAAAATCATTGGCTATTGAGATGATGAAGCCATGTTATATTTATTATACTAATGAGTACTTTAAATTTAAAGTACTTTAAGTTTAAAGTACTTTAAATTTACTGAGTACTTTCTTACATTTGATGTAAGGCAATATGCAAGTATTTTTATCCATATTATGCATAATCATTGCTATAAAATTAAAATATGTTCCATTATATTCCTCTTACAGATGAAGGAATGTATTACAAATTGAAATCTTTATTTTTATGTATTATATTCTTATAGTTGTCTCTTCTACAAAAGATGAATTATCTAGTTAAAAAAAATTAGTCTGTCTCATTTGCTATTGTATCTAGGACAAAACTTATATACAGTTGTTAGGCAGCGGGAGGCCTCCAGGGTTGAGTTGGGCCAGCCACCACAGTCCTCAGATCTCTGTTCTTGTGACTTTGCCAGAAAGAATTTGAGCAAAACACAGAGTAGTAACCAAAAGTTTAATAGAGAAAGTGAAAGGATAGGGTTACGTACAGAATAGGGACTGCATGGACCACTCAAATAGAGAATGGTATGATGCTCACAAAACTGGAATTTTTAAGAAAACTACGCCCTACTATATACTACCTACTATAATCTTGCCTTGATTTCCTTGTCTCCCCTACATTGGTTTATTATCCTTTGGATAGCCCTCAGAAACTTCCTTTGTGGGGCCTGGACATTCTAGTTGACAGGGTGCTTGTGATAGTTTCACTAATAAAGGAGGGTTGGTTGCAAGAGATAATAATGGCACTTATTTGAAAACCATATTGCCCCTTGAGGGGTTATCATGAGCTGTAGATGGGGGTTTTGATGTACCAGACCTCACTTTTCTGATACTTATCTGTTTTAGTTAGGGTCCCTAGGATTTTAAGTAATAATTCCTTCAAGAGATTATAGTTCTCTGCAGCCTGGGATATCATTTGCAATGTTTTCCTGTTTAGATAAAGTTCCCCACAGTATTATGGCTCTTGGATTCTTCTTGGTGCATTAACCTAATGTTTGTCCTTCATTGTCCTTTCCCTCTACCCAACTGCTCGAGACTATCAAACTTACCTAACACATCCAGTATTTATTTAACAAATGAATAACTGAAGAACAGATACGTGAACTCATTTACCTAGGTTTTATAAGCAGAAATGTTTAACCCCAAATGTATCCCTTTCCACCTTCCTTTATTTCTTTTGAACAAATATTTTTTAGGAACTTACCATGTTCCATGGGCCATGAGATTTCTACCATACAAAACGGCTATAGTATTGTATATAATGATAGTCAACACTTGCAGAATATTCATTATATTCTAGGTTCTCTTTTGAGTACTGTGTACATGTTGGCAGCCCTATACAGTAGATGATATTATTTCTACTTCACAGATAACATGTAGGCATAGAAAGCTTGAGCAATTCACTCAAGGTCTCATAAGTCATGTAATCCAGTGCTTAAAAACACTTGATTGTGTTTTAATAAGTAATTTCTAAATATATATATAATAAGTATGTTCTGCAAAGCTCAAAGATCATGTTTTGCAAGAACTAATCTCCCTAAAATTCGATCTTTATTCTGGTCATGCAGACCATCTAATTTCTTCATTTTTGTTTGCTCCTATTGCTTCTCCAACCTGGAGATGTCTTCCATACCCTCTATCTCTCTCTAAACCCTTTCAAGTTAGGGAGCCCTCAATCACTTTTCTTAAAAATTCAATAATGCTATTAACTCGATGGTTAAATAGTACTTCTTAACTATACTTTGAATTTAGTCAGTAACAAATTCATAGAATGAATAGCCTGTGTGGATCATATCCTCATATTTGAAATCAGTGGCCTATTCCACATAATGATGAGTTAGTCATACATGTAATATCCTGCTTCTAAATTTTATATTTTTACACATTATATTTCAAGTTTCTCACAGGTGGGACATTAGTTGTTTTTACTTGTCTTTCAGGTGTTTAAATATGCTTTTCCTCCAGTTCTCAGCTGTACAGCTAAGAGCAGGAGCTGTGACTGATCTTTCATGGTAATTTTCCTCAAGAGTGCCCAATAGACTTTTGTGAAATGAATCAATGAATGAATGAGTATACCCATGAATATGTATGCATCTGCATTGCCCAATTCCAATTAGAAATCATCTTAATTTTGCCTGCTAAATGCATCTCAAAACTCTGTTCCGGACATCTTTTCACCCACAACTACTTTAGTTCAGATCCCCAAAGCTTTTCATTAGCATTTGCATAACAACCATGGGGCTGGTCTCCATAAATCTCATGTGACATGGGTTCTCAGTTTATTCTATTTATTGCTTAACTGGGAAATTGGGCTTTCTTTATGGGTTATGCACTCTTTGCTGTCTTCCATCACTCACACTATAGAAACAGACCCAAGCTCCTCAGGATGGCCCCCTTGTATGTTCCTCTTGCCAATCTGGCCTGGCTCATTTCTCTTGTACTCCTGAACTTTGTGCTACATGACACTAAGAACAAAGCTTGCATTTTCTGGAATGAAGTCTGCTCTTCTACCAACAGAGATGTGTGCATGTCCTTCCTTCTGTGAGGAAGAACCCTCTCCCCTTTTGGACTGAACACCCTTTCTTCTTATGTGGGACTGTTTCTTAACATCCAAGGCTCAATTTAAATATTCCTTATTTTGTGAAGTCTTTCTTCAAATGGAAGACCGAAATCAGAGAACTCTTTTCTCCTGGAGCCCCTTGTTTGACTTTCTGAATATATTCATATTGATAATAATTTGTTTATACAGATGTTTCCCACTAAACTAGAAAATCTTTGAGAAGAGTAAACCTCAAACATCTCTAGCCTTCACCACAGTGTACTCCATAAAGTCAGCCCACAATAAATGTATTTTAGTATACACCTTAACCAAACAATCAATATGTCTATGCAGAAGTTAAAGCAGGTAACTGAGGGCTATAGAAACAAGAATATTTCAAAATAAATTTTGGTCCTCGAGGATTAGTGAGAGAACTTTGAGTATAACATTACTGAAAATCATGATAAGTGATAACATTTATATCCTTACTTTTTATTTGGAAAGAAAATGTCACACATAGGGATTAAATTGCTTAATCAGATAATATCTGGCATTTAAAATGGACCTGCCAATTGAGCTGTAAGAAGTGTCTAATTATAAAGGGCATCTAAAGAAAACCACACTGATGTTCAATAGCTATAGTATAAAAATTAATTATGCAGTTATAGTAAATGTACCAAGAATATATTTATTTTTCTAAATGATATTTAATTTTTGGTCTCTGGTTTTCCTATTTAATTATTGCTTATTGCAAACTTGATAAGTATTTACTTTAATGTTACAGAAAATACCAAAATGTCTTATTTCAAAAAAAAAAGTTACATTGAAAATTGAAAGCATTCCTACTTTGCTGATGGAGCCAGGAGGATTATAGCCTGCACACCTTCATCCCCATATAATTGCAAAGTTTGTGTGGGAGAAACTGCAAGACAATATAAGGTCTGCTTTTACCAACCAAAGCAAAGGAACTCTCTGTTTGATTTTATTGCTTCGTTATCACTGGAGTTTTAGGCATCTCTAGGTTCCTGAGTGGGACATGTTAATCATAAACCAAGATAGGAGGTTTTCTTGTTACCATTATTCTCAGAAGGGAAATTTTGGCATAGGGTACAAGTCAAAGATATCAAGATACCAGTCTTGGAAAGGATACCTTTCCTCAAATAGCTCTAGTTCTGTTTATAGTTCAGAATGCTTCTGCCCCAGACAGGAGGCTGGAAGAGGTTCAAGCTGATGCAGAATCAGAATTATTCAAGGGAAATTATGATGTGTGAGCAAAATTAAAGAAAATGTAGTCACATAGATTAAAATAAAAAGACAAAGGAATAATCAAATGAGATACATGTTTCTTAGAAACTGGTAAGTATTCTCTGGCAAAAATAAAGTTTAAGATTTAGAATCAAGTTATTCATCCATTTGTTATTCATGCATTCTTCAAAGAGAGAGAGAGAGAGAGAGAGAAAGAGAGAGGAATATCCTTCATTGTCTATTCAGTAGGTTCCAGTGAAGCTTCTAATACTTTTAAATACTAAGAACAGAAAAAGAAAACTTCCTTTAAAAAATTATTTGATTTGATTAGCTTTCTATCATTGTAACAAAATATATGAGATAACTGAGTTAATAAGGAAAAATGATTATTTTTGCATAAAATCTCAGAGGTTTTACTCTGCAGTCACTTGTTCCTGTTGCTTTAGGCACCACAGCACATTGTAGAGGGAGCATGGGGCAAAGGAGGCCCATTTACTTCATTGCAGTCAGCAAGAAAGAGAGACAGGAAGAGGCTAGGATCCCGATATCCTTTTAAGGTCATGCCCTCCAACAACTTAACTTCCTTCCAACAGGCCTGGCCTCCTAAACTTTAACCACCTTCCAATAGTGCCATATGCTAGCAACCAAGCTTTTCACAGACAGACCTTTCAGGAATAATTATCTAAACCATAGTGCATAGTATTTATCGACAGAATCTGAAGGTATTGATATAGATATGAATGACTCTATTTTCTGGAACCAATTTAAGGCTTCAGATAGTTTCTTTTATGAATGAAAGTCCCTTTCTATGCCTAAAGCATGATGTGGAGATAATGTATCTCTATGATACTATTCATGCCTTTGACAAGAGAACATATGTGCAAACTATAACATGGAATTTGAATTCTTTCCACAATAGAAAGACTGTTAGTTCCATGAGGATTAAGTCTGTTCATTATTACATTGGCAGTAAGTAGAAGTGCTTTGAATTCAGTTTGTATTCAATAATCATATTTTTAATCAATAAATTGTTGAATGATGTTTGTTTCTGTTTGTTAGAGTTTTCCAGTTCCATTATTTCTCACCTATCCCATGCCCACATATTCTTTTCCAGTTATTTGGATACTATATCCTCCAAGAATAGTACAGTGCAATCTGAGAAATGTTGACCCCAAAAATAAATTATGGATAACCATAATAGCATTAGATGATATAATTTTCTTTATGAACTACATACTCAATGACAGAGAACCAGGTAAAATGGCTGAGAGAATGATCAATTCTAGGATGATAACATTACATCCAATCACTGCCAATGAGACTTTTCCAATTTTACTCTGAGAAATGTGAGTTCACTTGTATTCTAGGCAGTGGTACACTGTATTAATCTGTGTTTACTATACTATATTAAATAAATTTAACAACTGGTTCCGGAAGAAAGAGAAAGCACTGATTTGTGGCCTTGGTTTTCTTGGTATATTTTAATACCATATGACTAAAAATAGTATTAGATATCAAGTTCCAGATATGTACACATTAGTCATAACTACTATACCCCAATAACAAATAAATAATATACTATAAATACAAGAAGATAATAAAAGCAATAACCATTACTTCCTTACTATTTGCAAAGCAGTATACAAGTCCTGTATCTATTGCCTTTGTATTAATATAGTATTTATTTTCCCTCCTTTATTAATTATAAAAATATTTGTATCCATGGAAGATTATGAGTTCCCTAAAAGGAGAAAAAATAATTAAATCATCATATATATATATTTGTCAACTATGTGAATTCTCTATGGTCTATCATATAATAGATATTCCACATAGAATTGAGAAAAAATTTCTTTAATAAAAATTTTTTTTCAGGATTTTCTGTAGTTCAGTCAACTTTTAAATTCTCTCCCTGATTGATAGTCCCTTGCATCTCAAGAGTACCCACATAAAATCTATTGTTTCCGTAACTCAGATGAAAATAAAATTTACATATATTTATACATAAATAACTCATTTCCAAAATAAAGTAAGTTTCTTCTAGGTAGAAGCTGGATCTTATTTTTCTATATCTTTAAGCCCAGTTGATAAACTTTTGATGACACAGCAGTGGTTTTTATAGGTTAAATTGGCCATATGTAAGTCAACCATAGAGAACTTCATTCTCAATGGTGAAAAACTAAAAGATTTTCCCTTAATATCAAGTGCAAGTCAAGAATACTTTCTCTTGTTCTAGTTCTATGAAACATAATACTAGAAATCCTAACTATAGGAATTAGGCAAGAAAAAGAAATAAATGACATCCAAATTAGGAAGGAAGAAGTAAAATTGTTCCTGTTTGCAGATAACATGTTATAAATTAGAAAATCCCCATAAAAGACATCATAAAAATACCATTAGAACTTGTAAATGAATTCAGTAAGGTTATAAGATATAAAACCAACACAAACTGAAGTTAATTGTATTTCTCTTATACTAACGAACTATCTGAAAAAAAATTAGGCAAACAATCTCATTTATACTAGCACAAAAAAAGAAAACTGAGGAGGTGAAAATTATAAAACATTGATAAAATATAAGAAAAAATGGAAAGACATTCTCTGTTCAGGAACTACAAGACTTCATGTAGGTAAAAGGTCCATACTATACAAAATGATCTGCAGATTGAAGTTATCCCTATAAAAATCCCATAGTACCTTTTACAGAAATGAAAAACACAACTCTAATAGTCATGTAAAACTACATAGATCATAATAAATAACCAAATACATATGAGATAGAAGAGGAAAAATGGGTGCATCATACTGCCTGATTTCAAAATATATTACAAGCATATAGTAATCAAAATGGTCTGGTATTGGCATAACAATTGACATATAGGTCAATGGAACAGAATAAAAAACCCAGAATTAATTAATTATAGAGTCAACTGATATTTGACAAAGATTCTAAGGATACACATGGGGAAAGAAGAGTTCATCCATTAAATTCTATTGGAAAAACTTGATACTCATATGACAAAGAAAAAAATTTGACTCATATGTTGCATCACACATAAAAATCCACTTAAAATACACTTCCTTGGTCTGGGGCTGTAGCTCAGTGGTACAGCACTTGTCTAGCATGCGTGAGGCACTGGGTTTGATCATCAGCACCACATATAAATAATAAATGAATAAAATAAAGATCCATCAACAACTGAAAAAAAATTTAAAAAAGACTCACTTCCTAATGATAAAACTTGAACCTATAAACTCCTGGGAGAAAATGTAAGAGAACAGCTTCCTGATACTGATCTTGGCAATCGTTTTATGGATGAGACCCCCAAAGCACAGAAAACAAAACCAAAAATCAGCAAATGAGATTGTATCAACCTAAAAACACTCCGCACACAAAGGAAACTATAAAGTTAAGAAAGACAATCTATGGAACAAGTGAAAATATTTGCAAATCATGCATGTAATAAAAGATTAGCATACAAAATATGCTAATAGAAGTTGAAAAAAGTAATAGTAAGAAATAGAAGTTGAATATAGTAAGAAATAGAAGTTTCAAAATAGAAGTTGAAAAAAGTAATAGTAAGAAAACTAATAACCAAATTTAAAAACAGGTAAAGGACCTGAAAAGACATTTATCTAAAAATAAATCACTTATCAGCAAGTATAAGAAAAGATGTTCAACATCACTAAACACCAGGAAAATTAAAACCACTTATATGAAGTAGCTAAAATAGTCAAATTCTTAGAATCAAAGAGCAGAATGCAGTTACCAGGAATAAGAAGAAAGAGGAACATGGGGAATTACTAATCAACTGGTACAAAATTTTAGTTAAACAAAGAAAGTAAGTTCTAGAGATCTGTTATATAACATTGTGTCCATAGTCATCAATATTGTATTGTGCACTTAAAATTTTGTAAAAATGATACGTCTCATGTTAAGAGTTCTTAATTTAAAATAAAAATTTAAAACACTAAATTTTTTATAAAGTATTTTATTTCAAAAAATTTTGGTTCCATTTAGTAAAAGGATTTTATAATTTTATATAATCCTTCATTCAGTTTCTTGATGCAGTTACACACTTTAACTAAAACTGAACATCGCTTTAAAAATATTGAATAAAAGGTATATTTCTTTTTATGTTGAAAAATATATATTCTAACTAAATTGTTGCTATGCAATAATAAAATGAAATTTTTCTACTTGAAGTTAGATATAAATATATTCACATTTTCAAACCATGAAAGGAAAAACGTATTATATTATATTGATAAATCATTAAACTTGTTTATCTTTCTGCTGAGCATATTTCCATATGAACAAAACATATTCCTTCAACATAGAGTGAAAAAAACACCAACTGATTCTCATGAAATCAGGTTACAGCCATGTTTCTCTGTGCACAGCCAAAATAAGAAAAGATTGTTTACCTGAGAATATAAACAAAAAAATGTGATAGAACTAATGTATTTTTGACTCTTCATCCAAATAAGAGACAACTAGTAGACATAAGTATTCTTGAAAAGTGTGTAACTGCAGTATTTCATTTAAATTATAAAAACTGTAAAACAGAAAGGCAAGTGTAAATTGACTGTATGTTAGGTAATCTATTTTCTTATAAATTCAATGAATAAAGAAGTAGACATGATCTTAAATTGACAATGACACACTCCAACAAATATACCCACAAGGGTATCCGATATCCTATTAAGTAGGAACTATAAAACTGCCTGCTCTGAATGTCTTCAACAATTTATTAAATCTCACTTAATGATATAAGGTGTGACTTTAGAATGCTAAAGTCTCTGCATTGGTACAGCATCTAGGTAAGAAAATTCTCTCCCCTCCCTAGTTATGATTACTCTATGATAGAATGTACATGCTTTTAACCCTAATGAAAATGCTTTTTCATTTCAATAGACATTGTATTTGTATTTTGAATAAGTAATTCATTTATCTATCTCCGACCTAAAGAATATATTGTAGAAAGTCTTTCTACTACTATCTCTGCCTAGAGGCATCAAATGTTAGTTTCTTATCCATCTTTCCCCATGAATATGCAAGCACATATTCTTTTAAAATAAGTGAAAACATATGAGTCAGACCACCTTCACCTCACTTTTTTTAAAATTTAAGAATATGTACCTTGACAAATTTTCCATATTTGTGCATAAAGTTCTCCTTCGTGCATAAAGAAAAACTTCATAATTTTCCGTTAACTGTTACCATAATTTATTTAAACATGTCCCCATTGATGGCCTTTGGGGTTGTTTTGATTTCTTGCCAATACAGAAAGTACTGCCATGAATAACTTTAAATGTATATCATGTATCATGTTTTAAAGTAATTAAAGAATATATTCTTATAAATAGATTTCCTGGAGAAAAGAATAAGTGAATTTGTAGGTTTAGTATAAGATAAAAACTGTCTTTCATAGCATTTGAACTAATTTATATTAATGCCATCATTGCAAGACAGCATTTTTCTTTCCATTACTTACTGTAACTACTTATTTTATATTTCAATCATTCTCATAGGTAAACAAACAAAACCCCATTATCTTCATTTCCAAAGTATGTACAGAAAAATATACAAAATTACAAATGAAAAAAATGAATTTTCACAAGCTGAATGATGCCATGTGATTTGCATCCATGTCTAGAAGCACAGTGTTACCAGCATCTCAAAAACCCTCCTTGAGTCCCCAGGAAAAGTCACAAAACCCATCAAAGGGTGCCTTCTATCTGACTTATAACACCACAGATTAATTTTCCTGTTTTGACCTTCCTGTGAATTGAATCCATGTGATTCACATATCTGAATTCTTTCATCCAAAATGTTTTATTTTTATGAGATTTATTCATATATTTTCATATTGAAGAAGTTGGTTCATTCTCATTCTCCTACTTTAGTTCATTGTATTAATGTTCCACAATTGGCATTCTATTGCTGATGGGCATTGGGTTTGGCTTTTACAAACAGTAATTTTATGAATACTTATTTATGCTTTCCAGTGGATCTCTACCCAAAGGTAAAATTATTAGTCACAAAATGTACCTATGTTCAGCTTTAGTTTTCTAAAGTGGACATGTGAATTTGCACTCATACCAGCAGTGTATATGAATATGGGACAGTTCCACATCTTCACTAACACGTGAGATGATCTGTTATAGTTTTCAGTGTGAGGTGTCCCCCCAAAAGCTTCTCCATTAATGTAGGAATGTTCAGAGTTGAAATGATTAGATTATAAAAGCTGTAATCTAATTGGTGGCTTAAATCCATTTGATGAATTAATAATTTGAATGTATTACTGAGTGGTAATTGTAGGCAGGTGGGGCATTACTAGAGGCAGTAGGTTACTGGGGATGTGCTCTTGGGGATTATATATGTTGTTTCTGGATCCTTGTCCTCTCTATCTGCTTCTCAGCTACCATGAACTGAGCAGTGTTCTTCTGCCAAGCCTTTGTTCTATGATGTTCTGCCTCACCTCAGTCCCAGAGCAATGGAGCAGACTGACAATCAACTGAACCTCTGAAATCATGAGCTCGAATAAACTTTTCCTCCTCTAAATTGTTCTTATTGGGTATTTTTGTCACAGTGATGCAAAGCTGATTAACACATTGTCTGTTTTACTCATTTTTTGCTATTCTGATAGACGCATCTTAGTATGGGTTTAATTTGAATTTCTCTTAATATGAATAAAGTTTTATAAAATATTTGCACTTACTTTTTTTTCCCCCTTGAAATAAAAATGGCTGCCCCTTCAAATACAGAAATAGTATAAAAACCATCTCTGCAACTACCACACTCAACAGAGCTACTGATGCACCTTACCCGGCCAAGTGGAAAGGCCTCTTGATAAGACCTCTTTGCTTCCAGTTTTGCTCTCCTGCAAATTACTCTCAATATAACTGACAAATCCACTTGTCATTAGTGATTCAGATCACACCACTATTCTGGGCAATCCCTCCAGATGCTTGCCTTACTCACATGTGTGGTTTCCTACATGTTCTGTCCCCAGTCATCCCTGGACTTAATGTCTAACCACCTTCCCTCTCACTTATTCTGCTCCAACTTCACTGATCTTGTATTTCTTCAAATATTCCAAACACATTTTTGACTTAAGATATTTACGCTAGCACTATCTTACTACATTTTTGTGAAATCCTTGAAATGTTCTTGTGGCAAACTTCCTCAGTGCTTTCAGGATTTTTCTCAGATGTCACCTACTCCTCAAAGCTCACCCTGACTACTCTTAACTCTGCCTCTGGTATTCCTGATATCTATCATTCTGCTCTTTTTCTCCCATAGAACTTACCATCTTCTGATATATTACATAATTTACTTACTTCAGTGTTTGTTTGGATCTTAAGAAATGTATTATCTATTTATATACTGTCTTGTTCCATTTATTATTTAAAACAACATATAAGATTGTGATTGTTGGGGGGCTGGGATTGTAGCTCAGTGGTAGAGCACTTGCCTAGCATGCGTGAGGCCCTGGGTTCGATCCTCAGCACCACATACAAAGCAATAAAATAAAGATATTGTGTCCATCTACAACTAAAAAAAAAATTGAAAAAAAAAAAAGATTGTGATTGTGCTTTTTGTTTTATAAATCTTGACATGGTGTAATACTTTCCCAAGAACATAGCCAAACAAAGACACAAAGAAAAACTCTTCCTAGTGTAAGTATATTGAAGAAATAATTTTAACTAAATGTGAAATAAAATCAAAATAAAATCAAAACAAGTTGGAAAATTTGCAATATACAGTAGATCAAGTTGTCAAGCACTTATAAGGAAAGGATGAGTACTGAAATAAGGCAGTTTTAGAAACTCCGAGATATCTAGCCCAGTCACCAGTTCTTAGGATTCTAATCCTATCTCAATTTACAACATAATTTTTTACATCACAGATTGATATGTTCTCATTTTTAAAAAAAATTTGTTGTATGAAGGCCCCCCCAAAAAAAGAAAAAAGAAAAGACAACAAAAGTGAAGGTATGCATTGATAAAATATTTCTTAACAGAATATTTGAATTATATATGAAGGCTCAATTTTGAAAGAAACACAAATGTCTGAAAAATAACTATTAGAAAATTAATAATAGTTCTAGAGAATAGGTTGTTATATACCCATTAAAAGGTTGCAAACTCACTTTTAAAGTTATAGGGAAATATGTATGATATATTGAGAATTAAATATCTGGCTTAAATCTATGATAGTTCAATTACAAATATCATTATTTGTTTCTATCTAAGTTTTCAATATATATTTTCTTATTTGGATATTGTTTTGAGGTTATTTTTGCACAATTTGCATCTTTGACTTTTTAAAAAATATTTCAGCTTTCAATTTTTTTTACAGTGAATATACACTGCATTAGTAAACAGAAAAAATATTATTTGTGTGAAAAAAAACCCTGGTTGTTTATTTATGTGAAATAAACTGGTTAAAAAATGACAGAAAAAGCAAGAGTAAAGACAAGTAGGTTTGCCAATTAGGCAGAACAGGTATCTCATAAGTACCTAATTACTTGATCTGAACTATTAAAAGCCAATAATTAGTCTAGCCACATCCATAAGAGGAAAAGAAAAAGGAAGAAAAGGGAAATGTTTAAGAGAAGTAATGATATAAAGACAGACATGAATTACTCTCATGGTTGCTTTTTAAAAAATAGCATTCTTACATAAAGCAATATCTTAGACTAGCACTATCTTAGACTTGCAATGTTCTTAAGACCAAAGAACACATAGCAGTATTTGGCCTTATCCTTTTCCTTGGGGAATACTTATTCATCTGGTAGCTCTTCAGCAAGTATGCCACTTTCTCTGGGAGCCTTTCTGAAGCCTCCAGACTGAGGTCTCCACTTTTTGTTTGGTTCCCAGGGCACCTTGCTTGGCCCCCACTACAGCATCAATTCTTCTGAGTTCTAATTACCTATACACTTCTCCAGGCTTCACAGAGGCTAAGTGCACCTCTCTTTGGCTCATTGTCCAATGGTTAGCTCCTAACAAGCACACACTTCTTTGTTTCACTAAGCAGAATATCACAGACTATTTCTCATCATGAAAGTCAATGTAGGCTGAAGGTGAATTCTCACACGTGGAAAATTCAGAACAAGGGAGGCGATATAGCTTTTAAAGTACAGTCTATGTGCTTAGTCCTTTACCGATCTGGCTTGATACTTTAGAAGATCTGTGAAGGTGAATGTACATTTTGTTCTGCATATCATTCTTTTTCTATATTGTATATCTCAAATCAACATTGAAAAAATATCGGGTTATATATCTCACATTTGCTTGGTCACTGACAATGTCCTGGTACACTGGTATTTTATGCTCCCAATTATATAAAGACCTAAGTGCCTAAACAGATCATGGGAGATCCTGATAAATATTCATTTTGAAAACTTACCTCAGCAGTATCAATTCTATTCTTAGAAAAGTATTTTAATTTTATTGTTGCACATAAGTAAATAGATAATTGAAATCAAATTATATTCCTTATGGCTCTGACACAGTAGTTAAGTGTTTAAAATAAAGGTTAAGGAATGATGTAAACTCACACTTTCATAATTAAAAATACAATCCAGAGCCTCCTTTTCTTTCTTTTTCTTTTCTTGTCTTTTTAAAGAGGTTATTTGATTTATGGCATTGATATTTTCCAAGGTAGTTGAAACTTTGAAATGATCTACTAAATTATTTATTTTATTTGTAAAGAGATCTATTTTAGCTCTAATTTGGTTATAATCATGTACTAGACCTAGTCAAATGATGTAGCCTATATTTAACATTAACCAGGTGATAAATGCCCCCAAATATACAATTTTCTTGTTAACTAGTGAGACAGAAATATTAACCCACACCTTAACTATTAATAGGGTTGAAAGAAGCAATAATAATGGTATAGATATTTCAAATTTCTGTCAAAAATACTCAGATAATGAGGACATTAGAAGGAAGTAGAACTCATGCCTATAATCAGTGCATATTAAAATGTTTGATAGTTTACCAACTGATGTTTGCTTAACATTTTCATAAACCCACAGTATATCTTTCACTTAACTAAAATGGGGCCATTGCTGCTGCACATGTTAACTGTAGCATAAAAATCATTATAATCTACTGAACATATTTAATTACTTTTTATAACAATAAGGAACTTTAAATACCACTCTCTAAACCACTGTTTGACTACTATTGTTGCTGACAGGTGACAGTATACATCACACCTAAAAAAGTTCTTTTTAAAATTTAGAGTGAACATAATTTTAAATCAACAAATCAATCACTTGAGTGACAAAAGTACTGGTTAGCCATATTTTTTTACTTTTAAAAACCTTATTTTCATGAGTTGTAGGAAACATATTTTTGGTAACAGGTAAGCAAAGTTTATCCAAGAGTAAGAGAAATTAAGGAAAGTACATATAAAAGACAGCACTTCTTAATTTCCCTCAGAATTTTCAAATGACCAAATAGAATTTGTAATAAATTTTTATCATCTCCTTGAGAAAGCATTGGAGACATCATTTTTAGCAAAAATTCAAATAGAATATGTTAGTTTCCAATATACAAACAGTAAATTCCAAGCACAGCAGCTGCTGGATCATCTCCAACCATCTGAATTCACTTACTTAGCTGAAAAACACTTCCCTATATTTCTAACTTCAGCTTTTCACAATGAAAACTGCCATATTCCTCATGTAATTACATCTAAAAACATCACTAACCCTTCAACAATTGTCTCCATGCTGTTTCTTTTAAATTCTTACTGTTGAAACCCATAACTTAACTCTAAATTTTATTTTTGCTTTGACATTTAAAAAGCAGCATGCTGTATTCACCACTCTCCATTAGCTTCTTTGGCTTTATGAGTTTCCTCTGTTCATTTTTGTTCTCTACTTGTTCCAGATCTGGTTACCTTCTGTCTACTGTGCCAGTTAGTCTTTACCCAGAACTTCCCATTAATTTTCTGGTCTTTCTTCTGACTTTTTCTATCTATAATAGTTTCTGTCATGTTGAATTATTTCCTCTTTGTGCTGGTTTATTCCTTGAAAGAAACACTTCCCAGTTACGGATCTTTTATTCTTTTCTTAAATATGCTTATGACTCAGAGGACAATGTAATAACTGCTAACAACTCTGCTTCATGCTGCTTCCCTTCTCATAGACACCATTTCACTGAATGAGCACCTACCTAAGTATAGTATAAATGTATATGACACAGGGTGATCCTTCCCCCATCTTGCAGGTTAGTTCAGTAAACAAAAATAGTCGTAAATAAATAAGGGCAACAATATGCATCATTCAACCAATTAATTAAATCACCTAAAAGTATCTGATTGAGAGCCTATGTGATGCAGACACTGTGTTAAGTTCTGAGAGATGATAGAAAACCAAATGCACATGGTTGTCTCCCTTGTGGGATTTATACTTCAATGAAGAGATAGAAATTGAATGCAGTCATTTAAATAGCACTTAGGAGACTACTCATTTATCACCTCTGTTTTTTAGTGCTGGAACAACATTCTCATGCTTCAAGTTCTGAAGATAAATATGGTATTAAATAAAATGCTTTGACCTACATTTTATGTATATCAGGCTTCTGGTAATAATGGGATAAAATCACAATGATCACCCCTCCCTGGCTATTATTTGTCGCAGCTGCATCTGTGAGCTGAGCCAGGTCACTGGGAGGCCTCCAGCCATAAGGCCATTTGGAACTGTGATTTATCTTCATTCTCCATGGTAATATTTCATCTCACCAATACCCTAGATTGATAAAGCTTGTAGGGACTGTTTCTTCTTTGCTTATAAATCTCTGGGTACCAGACATATTGAAAAGGATTTTTATGATCAATTGATATTTTTGATTTGCCAACCAAAAGAAAGGATGATGACAAAGTCTGATTTCCTAGAAGAAATCACCATGGCTTCAAGCAAAGATGCTTCATGAAAATACTGTAAACTTTGAAGTGAAATCAGTCAATCATCTGTGAATTAAATATTTTTGTATGCAATGACTCCTTTGATTTTAACAATCAACCCTTTTCAGAAAAGTAAAGAGGTGTTATGCTCTGCATATTATAGGGAGGAACCTGGATGACTCAAAATCATTGTCAGTAAAGGTCCTTTGGATTCTTAGTGCAAGTGCTTCTATTAATGAGGGGAGAAGAATGAGCATGCATCTGGAGAAGGGAGAATGCCTGCTTTGGGTCAGTGTTATGGTTTGGATGTGAGGCGTCCCTCAAAACTCACTTGTGAGACAATGCAAGAAGGTTTGGATGAGAAATGATTGGGTCATAGCCTGAACCTAATCAGTGAATTAATCCTTGGTGGGATTAATTGAGTGGGTGACTGGGGGCAGCTGGGGTGTGGCTGCAGCAAATGGCTCATTGGGGGTGTGACTATGTGGTATATATTTTAAATCTGGGGAGTAGAGTCTCTCTCTCTGCTTTCTAATCACCTTGTGAGCTTCTTCCCTCTGCCACCTCTTCCACCATGATGTTTAGCCTCATTTTGAGCCCTGAGGAATGGAGGCTGCTGTACGTGGATTGAGACCTCTGAAACTACAAGCCCCCAAATAAACTTTTTCTCCTAACATTATTCTGGTCAGAGCTTTAAGTCACAGCAGCGAAAAACTGACAAAAACTGTCAGGAACTATGCTGGCAAATTATGCACATTATCCCACTTAAGCGTATTGAAAAAAATAAGAGAGAAGTAAGATGACTAAGAAGCTGATACTCAAGAGACACTTACAAAATACAAATCTAGAATTCCCAAAGTGGGTCTAAGTAAACAGGTCTATCTGTTCCTTTGTTTATATCTGATCATGACACTAAAGGCACACTGTGACTGAACCTCACCATTTTTCTTCATCCCCTAATCATAGTCATGACAATAAATGACAGACACACATAAATGTCACTGAACTGGCAAGAAGACCTAGGTTCTGGCAGGAGCTCTCCTACATGTTCACACACATGCACATGTACACACACACGTACACACACTCACACATTATTAGTCTGGTAACTTTGCACAACTCATGCTTCTCCAAACATCACTTCTCATTAATATTGTTATTAATTTTATAAATTACTAGTATTATCATCAATCATATTGTATTGATATTAGGGTTGTCATACAAAGCCAAAGTCACAAACTCATTGGATTAACTAACTTTTAGAAACAGTTGAACTGGCAAGAGCTAAAGAGAAGCACACATAGAGTTGAAAAAATAATCTACAGCAAAAAGGAAACACTTGTTTATTTTGTTTCCAGCCCCACACTACTTTGAAGGCATACAGGCAACTTCTGATCTTGATGAAGTAACGGTGGCAGGGAAATAATTCCCTGGTGCCAACTCTTGTTGCTGGCTCTGCAATCTGTATAATTATATGCACGATTTTCCTCTTTGTTAGCAATAAAGCTAATGAGTAGGCTGGCCTATCTATGGGCATTTCAGCAGCATTCTAGGATTGCTGTCCCACTTTAATTCTGCAGATTTCTGTTTGAACATCAGACTAGCTGTACAGCAGGATGCACTGAGCAAATGATTGATGGAGCTGCTGAAAAGCCTTTCAATAAGTCCCATATCAGAACAATTCTACTATTCAGCATAAAACTATATATTTTGACTTTATGATAATTGCTGATCAGAAGCTCACTATTGTTTTCCGTGCCACATTTTAAAACTGAAATTGATCTTATTGTCACCAATACCCCACAACATTTCTTTCTTTATGATGAAAAGAGTACTTTGGTAAGCAGATGTGACTACAGGTATGTGGCAGAGTTATGTGGATATTTGAGCCCTAGTGCATATATAATAGCCTTCATTATTCTTTATCTTTGTAACTCTTCTCCTTTTCCTTCTCTGTATCTTGCTTTCATGGGTATCCTTGATGGGAGAACAAGAAGATATTTTTCAAAGGATGAAGTATATTGGAGTCATAACATTCTTTACACAGTGGGGAAGCCAAATAAATAAAAATTCTCTTTTTCAATATTGTGCCTAGCTGTGCTCTCAAGAATATTAATTAATTGAGAACTGCCTCCAGCAATAAAGGTACAGGCATTAGACTTTGAAAATGAACCTAGAGTCACATATGTATTTGTTAATAAATAAAAGAAAAAAAATGCTTTCAGGAAGGATTGCTGAGTTTTTATAAGGTGTTTTTAAGACAGTTTGAATGTAAAAGGTTGATATCTACTGGGTACATTTTTCTCAGTTCTTGTTCAAAACAGCAGTATTTGAAATGAATGACACTAACCTAAGATATTATATAATGTGATATCCTAAAAATAAAATGTCTGAACATTAAATTTCCTCAGTGTCCTGAGGTTCACAAGATGAGTGGGAAAAAAGGCTCTGAAATAGGGCACAGGATTGAGAACTGTGGAGAGAAAGTTAAAACACACAAAATAAGGGCAGGAAAGCTTAGAAACTAGCACTTTTATCTACTTATTTCATCTATTTTTCCACTGCAAATAGACTGCCAGTTACCTAATCAATCTCCTTTTCCTTTGATCTCATAATGATGTAGTCTTAATTCTTAATTTTTTTAAATATTGATATTCCTACATTTTGTAATTCATCTCTAGATAGTACTTGCAAATTCATAAGGAGTTTATAATTCACATCCCATTGAGGAAATATTCTTAAATGAGATGTCTCCATTTCTCATTAGTCCAAACAACAGAGGTCACATGTGTTAGCTCAGAAACTCACTCTGACTCCTTTCTATCAGCTGTTACTTTAATATCAACTCCATCCTATGCTCCCATATAATTGCCTTAACTTCCTTCTTCATTTATGTACCCCAAATACATCAGTCTGAGGTATAATATGTGATACTGCAAATTATAATTCTTGTTGAGAAAGTGTAGCACTTCTGTGGGATTCTCCCCCAAAGCCTAGAACCAAGTCTAATCGTGAGAAAAACCTCAGATAAACCCAAATTGAGGAACTCTCTACATGATACTTTATCAGTTCCTTCCAAATAAATCAAGGTTATGAAAAGCAAGTAGAAACTGAGAAGCCATCAAGATGAAAGGAGACTAAAATGAGCAAATGCAATTGATAGATTAGTTTTTGGAAGAGAGAGATAATATTAATGGAAAAAACTAGAAAAGTCCGAATACGGCCTCTCGTGTACTAAACAGTATTTACCAATGTTAGTATCTTTTCTTCTTTCTCTCTCTCTCTTTCTTCCTTCCTTCCTTTCTTTCTTTCTTTCTTTCTTTTTTCTTTCTTTCTTCTCTTATTTTTTGGTATTGGGGATTGAACCCAGAGGTACTTTACCACGGAGCTACATACATCCCCAGCCTTCTTTATTTTTTTATTTTAAAAATTGTCTTGCCAAGTTCCTTAGGGCCTCACTAAGTTGTTGAGGCTGACTTTAAACTTGTGATCCTCCTGAGCTGCTGGGATTACAGATGTGTGCCACCTCATCCAGGTCCAGCTTCCAACGTTAATATCTTGGCTTGACAAATGTACCACAGTTAAATAAGAGATAAATGTTTGGGGAACCTGGATGAAGATAGGTAGGAACTCTTTATCCTATCTTTGCATTTTATCTATAAATTTAAAATTATTTCAGAATAAAAAGCCTAAAAAGAAATTGAAATATTTATTAGCTGTAGATTGTTTGAAGCTGTCTCCCCAGTGCTTTAAACAACGACAGGCCAATGAACATAACCATGTATGCACCTCTTTATTCCTGGGGCCTACAGTTGAAAGTATCTAGGTTAGATCTCAGGAAGCATTTGCTGACTGAGGAAGTGTAACTGCATAAGTAGGACTTGGCCAGTGCCCTCTGTTTGCTGATTATAAGAGTATTTATGCTCCCCTGGGGATAAGTTCAGTGTGCCATGGGCATAATGTAGACCTCACTAAGACATTTTTCATAAGGAATATGTTTTATAGTTTCCACTAGCCACATTCTATGATTTGCACTTCACAGGCAGATTACCTCTGACATTTCTTAATCCAGCTACTAAAAGGGAGATTCAACAAGGAAGTTGGTCATTTAGAATCTTGCAATTGCGAGCTGGAAATATCCTCAAATGATCAAGGTTTAACTTTTTTTTTTTTTTTGGAAACCTTATTTTTAAGCAAAACCATAAGTGAAATTCATGAAAGAGACAAAAGTAACATCTGTTCTATTTTTCTTGAAGTCTCATCCACATAGCTTCACCCTATACTTGCAGACCTTCAAGAGAAAGCCTGGGACTCACTGAAACCCAGTTTCAAAACAATGTAATGACAAGGAACTATAAAGTCCTGAGAAGTGGAGTGATTTGGTCAGACGACTGCTATAGAATTTTGGACAAGATCAGGAGAAGAGCCAAAATTTCTCGAGGATCTTTTCTAATGAATTTGGTATGACTTGCTTGGATGCAAATTATGCATTTTTCCATCACATTGAGATTCTAATTTATTCTCCCTAAAAACAAAGACATTTCTGACTGTATATAAAAAAAAAAAACATGCTTTCCATTTCCCCACTTTCCTAAGGGTTTTCCTTTCTGTTTTATGAGAATTTTTTCTTCTCAGAGCCTCAAACAGGTCCTCAGAAGAGAGCGAATTTCAGGCCTCTTGTTGGAAAGTGAAGCTGAAATTCTCTGAAGAAGCTGCATCTATCTTAAAGATCCTGCAGCCTGTTTGACTGTGGTTGAGTTTGGAATATCATGTTTGTGGAAAGATGGAACCTTTCATGTCCTGAGCCAAGGTTACATTGGGCAATCTTCAGTCCTTTAATAGCCAGTTACTTTCAACCTCTGAATCTGACCCACTATTCTCATGATGCTGTAACATCTGAAACCTATAGAAAAAGATTCCCCCACTTTGCTGAGGGCTGCCTACCTGTCACATCCACCAACGTATTTATTAAATGTATTGATTTCTGATTTTCTTTGTTTGTTGCCTATAAAAGTTCATGTAACCTCTTTCACAGTGGAACACATCACTCAGGGTAACTTGGAATCTACACTCTCAGGTCATGGTCACTCATATCTGTCTCAGAATAAACTATTTTTGTATGTCATTTAAAGCAGAGTTGTTATTTTATAGCAACAGAACTTTGTACATTTTATTTTCCTAAAGCATAGTTTCTATGAGTACTGTCACATTCATATGAAGATTTATGAACTTCTCTAAAACTAGATCTATGCCTTACAGAATAAGGTGAAATGTTGAGAGTGACATTCACATGAAGATTTGTGAATCTTTCTGGCACTAGACTTATCCAGTATATAACAGTGTAATGTTGAGAATGAAACAATTAATTTAGAGTGTGTGCTCAGCCTTACCAGATAGCTCAGAAAAATTAAATCACTTTAGGGCATAAATTACACAAATTAGGAATAACAGAGCATGAAGGAAGAAGTATGATGTGGTAGAAAACTCATGTGAATAGATATCAGGAATCTGGGCTCTATTTCTGATTGAGTCATAAATTCCACATAGTACTTTTATAATTTCTAAGGTTTCAAAGGTTCACAGTTTATAGGAAGAGAAGAACCCTTTTTTCAAAACTTAGTCTGGAGCTCAATTTATAATTACAGCTCTGTTGGGGAAACCAGCAGGCAAAAGGAGAGCTGCTATTAGAAAGGCATTTCTTCTGCTCTTTTAGGAGCACAGGGACTAGTACTTCATACCTGTCTAAAGCTCTGATCTCTGATTTTATCTTCATATATTTCTCATGCCAGCACACCTTCTTTGTATTAATGAGACTTTCAGTAAAGTTCTTTCCTGCTAATGATGTCTAAAAACTGAAGGCCAAGTAATGAGCAGATCAATAGTTTTCATTAATGTCTCTTTCAGAGCCTCTTCTAATTTTATCTCCTCTGATGTGACCTCCAATTTGCATAAGAGTGATACTACTTAAACTTACTGGAAGAATTGATTGACTGAACCTGACAAAGGTGGGGGAGCAGTTGCCTAATTTAAAGACCATCCAGAGGATGGTGAAAATGATCAAGAAGTGGGCTATAAATACTTGCATATTTTTTATTTCTGCTGAATTTTAAAATTAAACCCTTGAACTTATTTCCTTTATGTCAGTGATTAAATACCAATAAAAATAATTTAGGTCAAGATATTGAACTAGGCAGCAGGCATTTCAGGTACGGAAGGCAGAAAAAGAAATGCCTTACCCTAAGACACTTGGCTGTCTACTGTCAAAAGTTTGACATTCTGGGTTATAACACCATCACGAGATGTTTCTTACAACATTTCCACAGTTAGTTGTTTTAATGTGATGGAGGTGGCCGAAAAGATCCCCTTTCAGTTGCTCCCTTGTTCTTATATCAGCCTTCCAGAAGTTTCTTTGCAGGTCAGAGACAGTTTCCCTCTTTTTCCTTGGAGCCTCTCTTTTCAGATAATTCCCTGACCAACATGTGCCTAATTTTACGGCCTTGTTATTGATACAATCAGGAGATCTTGGGCGTGTTCCATCTCAATCATTCCTATTTTTAAAAATTACTTTAGGCAAATTTAATTTAACAGAATTTAATTGAGCGAAGTACAGTTCTTGAATAGGGCATTCTTTTTTTTTTTTTTTTTGGTACCGGGGATTAAACTCAGGGGCACTCAACCACTGAGCCACATCCCCAGCCCTATTTTGTGTTTTATGTAGAGACAGGGTCTCACTGAGTTGTTTAGTGCCTCGCCATTGCTGAGGCTGGCTTTGAACTCGCGATTCTCCTGTCTCAGCCTCCCTAAGTGCTGGGATTACAAGCGTGAGCCACCATGCCCGGCATGAATAGGGCATTCTTCATTAGGGCAGCCCTCAGAACCAGAAGAGTTTCAGAGCGTTCTGCTTCACAACTATGGACAAACAGCATTTATGATTAGAAAATGGAAAGCAGGTGCACAAAAAACAGCTTTATGGTTACAGGTTGGCATCTGCCTTCTTTGGACATGCTCTGATCAGTGGTCACTTGTGATTGGCTTAAACTTGGCTGCTATGATTGGCTGAAACTGAGCCATTTGTTATAAAAATATGCTCCTATCTTGGGTTTTTCAGTTAGTTTACCTATTAAGTAAGTTAGGTTGCCGTTAATTATATAATTATATAATTATGTAATATAATTAACTGTATGGAGGTATCCTCATGCCAAATTAAGTTTAATTTAGCTTTATTACTATTACTAAAGAAGTGCTTGCCCCAGGTCTAGAGAGAATACTTAAGTGGAGAGAGCATTAAATTAATATTTAAAAGAATATCTAATATTTATTGGGTGCTTACTCTATTGGACATTGAGCCAAACATTTTGCAAAAGTCATCTGACTTAATTCTTCATCTTATTACCTAAATACACAAATTGTCCCAATTTCCAAGTTGGAAAGCGAAAGCTCAACAGAGTTCTATCAGTTCAGGAAACAGAAACCAGGCAGTTTAAGCAGAAATGGACTTAACACATGAACTTTGGTACTTAAAGTCACTGAAGAGCAGAAAGAGCAAGCTCTAGGCTTGTCCTCCAAGGACAACACCCAACAAACGTAACAGACAAGATTGATCTCCCAAGGGAAAGGCAGGGCATCAGGAGGTCCCTGCTGAATTACCAAACAGGACTCACAGGCACAGCTATCATTTGCACAGTGAGGAAATGAAAACAAGACCAGGAAGCTTTCAAAGTCATCACAATTCTCTCTTGATATTTACGAATCCAGACACTGGTGCACTGCTGAAGAAAAAGCCTTATTTCCATAGTATTTTTAGGCCAGTAAAAAAAAAAAAAAGTTAAGTGCAATAGGAATATGGTCTGCATGATCTCCCCTCTATCTTTCCAGACTTGAGGGAATGCAAGTAATTGGTAAACTAATTTCCATCCAGAATCTTGGCTGTACGGAAATCTGAGAAATAAAATTTTCAGATTTCTAGACTGTACTGTAAAGGAAGCCATCCTAGAAGGAAGTAGGAATAACTGTGGAGTGACAGATAAATACTATGTACAACACAGTGAGTAAGTAAGTACGATATAACATACAGCTAGCAATCAGTGCAACTGAGAGTAGAACTCAGTTTGACTTATCTAGAGAGCTGGCTCACTGGCTGCATATTGGAGATGTTCTACAATGCCAAATGCAGAGTTTTTAGAAAATTTAATCTACACTTGTTTATAAACAGAAAAAATCCTCCTAACATGAGAGGACTAGAAATGGAAAAATAGTAGACATTACCTTTCTCTTCTTCCATTCATTAGCCTATTATAGTAATTCATAAGTGCCTACAATATTTTTTATATATCATTACATTACCTGTTAGCTAACATAACATTACACAAGCTATGTCAAACCAGAGAACATGGCTCCATAGAAATATTCTGTGTTCAAATCCCATCACGCTATGATCTGGATGGAGGCTGGTTCTTTTGATATTGTCATTATGATTTTACAGCATTTGCAATGTATAATTTAATTGCCTAAATATTTATTTCAGGAACTTCTTCAGAATTCTGAAGTTTCCCTTAAGGTACTGGAATAATCACCCAGAATTGTCAAAATGTATCTGACTTCGGTACTTGTGCTATCCAGGGACATGCTGTGCTGACAGTATTCCTCTGACGATGGCAGTGTAGGAAACACAAAGATGACAACAACAGGAGGCCCCTCTCCTCTGCCCTACAAATTGAAAGTGCATGGCAGGTATTGCTGAGGCTACCCAACCTGCCTTCTGCTCTGTAAGACAGGCCTGTGTGCCTTACGTTCTTCTGTACCTTTAAGAGTCACAAAGCAATTTTCTGAGTATGGGAATTTTTCCTAAGCTTTTAAAAATTGTTATTATTATTATCAGCTTCAGTGACTTTTCCCATACATTAATATGTCAAGTAAAGATTCAATAACTGAATCACAACATACATGCAGTCATACATGAAACTAGGGCTATGATGTCCATCCTATTCCACCAGATTCTACATCATATACAACCAGAGAAATGAAAAGTTGTGCTCCATCTGTGTACAATGAATCAAAATGCATTCTGCTATCATGTATACCTAAGTATAATAAATAAATAAATAAAATTAATGAAAAATAAAATAAATTTAAAAAATAAAATAAAGATTCAATAACTGTACTCATCATCTTCAAAAGAATAGGGCATATTGCTGGTAATCAAAATAACTGATTTCTCTACCTTGGCAATGTGTGAACTTGACTAAGTCATTCTAGTTCTCCCAATCTCATTTATCCTAAAAAAATTAAGACACATAATATTTTAATGGAATCATTATTCAAAAGAATCTCAGGACTTGTTTCACCTATCTGCCCAATTCCATGTTTTATTAAAATAATGAAGATAATGGATGAGTCTTTTTACATAGCTTTCTATTATGCAGATAATAATAGAGTGCTAATGAAACATTTATCATATTCATTAATTGTTTTTCTGTCTAGGGTTGTTCATTGCCAACATTTTTTATGATATATTGCAAGCAGCCTACTGTTACTAGTAAGATGTGGAACTTTTTCTGAAGAAACAATAGTGGTCAGTCATTTGAGTAACAGGAAGTAGTAAATCTACTTGAAGGAAATGCAATTCACATGTATGAAAGCTATAATTTTTTTTTAAAAAATGGGGGAGATCCCCATTCTTAACTGTGGTTTCCTTTTGTTTTCCACAATTACAATGGTAGGGTAAGACGTGAACTGCCACAAGAATATGTACAAATACTTTTAGATGAATAATCTCATGATATAGAAAAAATTATTCAATAATGATCTTTAGACTTCTACTATGTATAAGACAAATAGAGGGTATTCTGAAGCTCTGTGGTCTCTTATCCTCATTAGTGTACATTTTCTGATTATATAAGAAAAATCATTATATCTATTTTATACAAAAGGGATGTAAGTGGGTCACAACTTTCATTCTTCAAATGGGTAGAACTCCAAGGGAATATGACAAAGAGAAATAAGTAGAGGAGTAGAAGATTTGTCTTCCAAGACTTACTTGACTATTATGTAAGTTCACTTTGTAAAGAGATAAAGTTAGGCTCATTAAAATTTTTAAGAGTTTGTGTGATCAAACCGTCATTCATGAATTGGGTAGCACCAGACCCAAAGCCATTCAATCTCCACTGGAGGAGCATGAGTGCGAATGTTTATGAGGTAAACACCTTGTCTGCTTGGGAAGCAAGACAAAGAAAGAACCCTATTGGTTAAAGTGGAATGTCCCTAGTTATTGATTAATTAGTGGTTCTATTGTTAAAGTTTAGTCATAGGTTAGTTGGGAGTTTCTAATAGGCTTGACTTCTGTTTTCCTTGGGTATGATCATTCACTGAGTTTGATTTCAGTTTGCTTAGATAGTAATCCAAGGTGCTCAGTCTAATGGCTTCCCAATTACCATCAGTATTATTATTATTTATCAGTTCTGTTGTATAAAACTCACCAATTAAACTGGTGTACTTTGCAAATTGTTTTCAATGGATATGAACTTCTGAAATCTAGAATACCCAAATTAAGAGGATTGACATGGTTACCTTTTTTCCCTTCCATCTCCATTGGGGAAAAGCCAACTTATTTGTTATCTCTTTCTGTCATTTATAGCTTCTGCCTTGTTCTTTTGGCCACTGACAAGGATGTAATTCTGCAAAATTACTCACCTCTGTGATTGGTCTGATTTCTTTCTCCCTTGCATCTCTTTGTCTTTGTTCTTTCTCTATAAGTTTAAGGTGGTGATCTCTCCAAATAGAAGAGGACTGCGCTTTGACCAATGCCTCTCCTTCTTTTTATTCCCTGATAAATTTTAGACTCATTGATATGTGGAGTAAACACTCTGTCATACTTATCTACTTATTTCCCTGTAACATTAACTGGAGTGCTCTGCCTGTTTATGCTATGAAATTGCAATAATCAATCACCTTTATCAAACCAATTTTTTAAGTATGACATTTTCGTTGTGAGGTCCTCTACTAAACAACTTAAGGAAGCATGACTTCTGCCCTCTTCAAGTTTATTTCCCTAACACTCACCGCTATAAATAATATAGTCTTTGGCATGCTTCATGATACAATTCATTACTATTTCATCATTTTTATTTTGTTTTATTTTTCATGGTATTTCGCCCCATTGTAATCATATTTATTTGTGTCTCTTTCCCCTACTAGATTAAATTTCATGACGGAGGGAACAAATTTTTTCTATTTACAATTCTATCACCAGTATTGTGTGGGTTGATCTTGTATATATCATTAAAACTTCAAAAGCAGCCTGAGATTAGGAACTAATATCTTTTATAGTTAGAAAAACTCAGGCTCAGCATGTGGAGATTCTTCTTGAAAAGTCACACACCTAGTGAGTGGCAAACAAATGATCATCACCCAGACATCTGCGACTCTTGGGCAAATGCATGTTCTACAGTGTCTTGCTGCTGTTGGAGTTCTACAGGGATAGCAATTACACTCTGTAAGAAAAAAAGGAATAATTCACTGGCAATTCTGGTTCACCTTTGTAATATTGTGACTGACAAAACTTGTTTTACCAAATATCAACAGAGATTAATATCTTCCACCCACATTAGATACTATTCAAGTAGGTTAAGGTGGTTAGATGAAAGATATTATATTAATAAGCAGCATTATTTTCAATTTAATGTGATTATAAGTGCTAATGAACTGTGATAGATCATCACATAGCTTTAGATTTTTTATTGATTATTTTCTTATGTAATGATTATTCTACCTAATTAATCTCTTGATTAATTACACATTTTAAATAGTGATGCCACCTGATTTCATCCATTTAGAGAACATTTGCTATCTGTATTATTACTTAAACATATCCAAAATTGTCATTAGTGTAATATCTAACATAATAACAGTAACAGGCATTATTCACCGAATATTTAAAACATGCCATCATTCAATTGGTTAGTATCTCTAAAGCAAGATTTTAGTTGCTTAAACAGACTAATGTGATCTATACCATCATTATCCTCATTTTTCACATAAGGAGGCTGAGATTTATAGAATGAGCCAGTACTATTCATAGTCAAGCAACGGCTCAAATATTACCTACTTCAGGATTTTCTTCATCACTATACATGAATCAGACTGACTGCTTTTTTCTTATTCACTTCACCAGTTGTTCCTTTGCACAACTATTTCTTACAAATATAAATAACTACTGTGTGAAATTATGTATATTATATGTTTATATTTATGTGTATTTTCTCTTCCAACTACAAATTAAGATACATCATGCTGTTTATGTGTGCTGTTTATATTGCCACTGTATCTCTAGGGTCTGAAACAGGCCACAGCACAGACTTGCACTAAATGGATAATTGTTCTTGAATGAATAAATTAACAGAATGCTTGAGGTGGAAACCAGAAGGGAACCCAAGTCTTTTTTAATTCTGATCTAATTCTCTTTGCACAATATTATGTAATATTATACGAGAAAATCAAATTTGTCCACTTTTAAAATTTGAATTTAACCTACAGAGATTTCTTTGATTTTATTTATACTTACATGCTTTTTAAAAAATGCATTGAATTATCAAGATTAAAAGGAGAAACTGTAATATGCTAAAACAGTAATCTGTAAGGACAGTGTGCAGATTGACCCTCCTGCTTACAAATGCTTTTCAAATATTCATGAGAGCAAAATCTGAGTTTGGACAAAAACTCATTATCAGAAAGCTCAAATGACTATACTCTCCAAAATATATGTATTTTAATTTCTAAATTATAATTTTAAATTATTTTAATTTCAAGATTGCCTAAAATTCACTTTTACTCTCCTTTCTTTGATTAGTTGCAAGAAGTAAGGCCTTGCTTACCTCTTTGATATGACTTTACCCTTCTTGAGTCTGAAAATTGACCTTTGATGAAACCTCTTTTGGCTCATTTTGCTACAAATTAGAGCAGCTTGAAGAATGAGAGCTCAGGAACTGAATTTGAATTAAGATGACTTTTAAAAGTACAAGTCAATTAGCCAAGAAGGTAGCAGAGATAAAATGATTTCATTTGTGATCATGCTCCTTGGGGGTCCTCATGGCTCTAACTGATTAGCTTGGCTGCTTTATTTCTCCAGTAACCCACATGCAGGTGGCTGTGGCAGAGTTGCACGGAGAACTGGTGCAGCTCTTCTGCAGACATTATTGGTGAAATATATTAGCAATCTATGGCAGAGAAAGATGACGGGCTTTATAAAGCCCAGTTTGAAAACAGCAATTTATAAAGCATTTGTCATGTGTACTGGATTGATTTAATGGGATCTTAATTTATTTTAAAACTCTTCTTGAGTAGAAATTAAGTTGTGACAGGATTTATAAGTAACTGAATTTTATCACATGATCTTAAGTTCTATCAGTAAATGATTTTTCTTAAATGCATACAGAATACCACATGCACTTCAAAGCCTATCATTTGACTTTCTCTCATCAGTAATAATGAAGCACATACACTCAGAATAACAATTTTAAGAATGCATGGTTGTCCGGTATGGGTGTTCACCAAAATCTCATGATCTCAGAGTTTCTCTCCAAGGCTGTCATGAAGCAGAGCTGTGAACCAGAATTATTAAAAATAACCAATAGAGTGAATCAAGTTCCAAGGACAAGAGTATGGGTAAGTAAAGATGAAAAGAAAACATTGTATAGCATCTATATCTGTATACAAAAACATTATAGAATCAGAAATGAAGAGTGGCAGAAGACAAGACCCACGTACATGCAGAGTGATAGGTGGAATTTCTGTATAAAGGATGTTGATGTCCACTCTGTCCTGAGGCTGGAGATGAAGGCAGCTTGTAGAAGGAGGATAGGACCAAATATGTTGATAAATAATTTTGAAAAAAAAATGAGGATTCTGTGAAGCTAAGCATCTTGATAAAAGTGAAAACATCTTTTAGTGTATTTTCTATATGATAAACACTAGGAGGAAATTTTACTTTCCTAACGTTAACTAAATTTATACAGGTGTTTATAAAATGTTTCTGGTACTTTCGTGTACTTTCTCTTATTTAATCCTGGCAATAGTCATTATGTGTGTGTGTGTGTGTGTTAGTATCCTTTCATCCATTCAGGTTGAAGCAATAAAAATGTAGAGAAACTAATCAGCATGACCAAGGTCACACAATTTGGAAGTAACAGCCAAGATTTAAAACCTGAAGCCTAGAAATTCAAATCCTGGGCATTGGAAACCATTTATATTAGAACATCACATGTAGTCTCAGAGGATGAGTGGACTTTATTTTGTTTTAGGATCAAGAACTGTATCCCCAATCTTGTCCAATTAAAAGAAGAAAATCTACACTAGAGAACTCTGGCTGACAGATTGATGGATTGGTAAATTTGGTCATATATGGTCTAATTCATGCTAAGCTAGATACAGGACATTCTAAAAGGAACAACAATGTGTTCTTGTCTTTAAAATGTTTACCATTTCATGCTCAGTGGTATGGAAATGCTTGCACTATTATGAAAATGAAGTCTGAAGTGATTGACAGCAGAGATAGGAAAACAGCACATCACAGTAGTTAGGACACAGGTTATGAAGTCAGACTGACAATGTTCAAATCCACATCTACAACTGACAAGTTGTGTGATTTTAGCTAAGTTGATTGAGTTTACTCAATTTGCTGGTACATCAGTTTCTTAATCTATAAAATGATCTTACCTTATAGGGCTAGTTTGAAGATAAAATAGATTAATATTTTTAAAGTATTTGGCATATAGAAAACCATAAATATTTTGTTAAATAAATAAAAACAAGAACTAAGAATATCAGAATATAAGGTTAAAAATAGAAAAAAATTCCTAATATTTACTGAGTGCATGGGAATGTTAGGCATTAATAGGACACTCAAACTTTAACTGTCATAGTCACATGAGTCTATGGATTTATAATCCCTGTAATGCAGAGTTTTATTGACAACTTTAGAATAGAAAACTGTTTATAATAGGGGTTACCCTTTCTATTGTAGAGTGTGTAGCATTATCTCTGATCTATCTGTGAGGTGCCAAGAACACTATTTCCCTCAGTTGTAAAAATAAAAAAAATTCAAATATTGACAAATATCTCCTGAGATACTTTATCACCCCTAGCTTCCAATCACTGCTAACATCAGGAAAATTAGACTGAGAAAGTTGAAGTGATTTTCCCAGGATCACACAGAACGTATTGGTGGATCAGGGAAGGGAAATCTGTTTGTATAACCCCAAAGAGGAGAATCTAATAAATTAGTGTAATACAGTTTCTAGTCACAGGCTGTGAAGTCCATGCTACAGAATTTGATTTGATTATTCACTGGGCAATGGGATTAATGTGACCAGATGTGTGTTTAGTAGATATCATAGCAGTCAGATTAAGAGGAGCAAGAATTCCAGTGAGAAACTATGCAATCATCCAGGGGAGGCATGATGGGGACCTGAACAAAATAATAGTGAGTAAAAATAGAACCAAATAAATAATGAATTAAACAACTCCAGAGCGCAAATCTCTGAAATTCTGCATTATTGTATTCACCTACATGAAGGATTCTAAATACTTTTCTGACTTTAGTAGGCTAATTGCAAGATAAACTATAAGAAACTGTGATTTAACTCTTCATCGTGGAGAAGGTAGATCAGGCCCCGACAGATTAATTACAGACACACAGATTCATGCAGATGATCTGTAGTTCTTAATCTTTCTTTTAATTCCTAGAATGCCCTTTTCTTGGCACTTCTTTCTAATCTGAATGATCTCCTATTACTGACTGAGAGAATGGATATTTACAAAGCCAATCAATACTAGTTTAATATATCTGCTTCAATCCACTTTATTTAAAGACATGGCACTATCCTGAATGACCTTTTTAAATAGGCAAAGTTCAGATTTCCTCAACTATATGCCTGGTGTTAATCCTGCCTGCCTTTTTTCATCCCTGCCCTCCCTGCCTCCCTCTCATCATCCCATTCTTTCTCTCTCTTTTTTCAGTGATTCAGATAGTACAGCAAGCTTAATTGTCACAGCAACATCTATTTAGTATTTGTGGTATGCTTGACATGGTTTTAAGCTCCCCTGAGTATATTAACTCACGTAGTCTTCACAGTAGCTCTTTGAGGAGGATATCATTCTTATTCCCATTATACAGATGAGGGGATAGATTCACTTCCCAGCATCATTAGAATCAAATGAACTAATGGATGCACTAGCTAATTGCAAAAAATGACATAAATTTGAGCTGTTGTTATTAATTCATGTTCCTGATTTCATTACTCAACAAAGTGAAATCTGACAGCTCTACTTAAACTAGACCCTTAAAACCTATGAATGATAATTGGAACCAAGTGCTGAGGCTCGCTGCTTAATAAGGCTTGTTCTAACAAATAACAAAGGTCCTTTGGTTCCTGTTTACTTAGTTGAAAATGAATTTTTGCTCACTTTCAATGAGGTCAGGGATAATTAGAATTAAGGACTAACTGGACTTGAAAAATGACAGAACATAAGTGTCATCTATCTGTCTAATATATCTGAATTAAGAGGATTAACCCAAACGACTGAAATGAAATGACCTTGTATATTTAATTTCTATTCTCTACTCAAAATATTGAGGGATAGTCTTAGTGAAAAATAGATTTTCCACAAGAGGCAATGAATAAATTCTCCATCAGGGGCTAATTTTGTCATCCCACTAGACATGTCAGAGCTATTAAGACTAAGTACAGAAGCTGGGATAAGAATAACATGGTATGATATTGTAAAACTGATTTTTTTTCTTAGAAACCTAGAATATTTCACCCCACACATATTTTATATCTCATCTCACATTGTCATGATATCATCTTTAACACTAGCCATTTATCCTCCACATCTAAGTTGGAATGTTTGTATGAGTGGTTTGCTCAGAATCACCAGAGAACTTGTGGTTAGACCTTGTGGTGGCACCTTTGTCTTGGTCCTTTCCACCATTCCACATTGCCCTTCCATTAAACTGGTTTCACTCTTCTTTTCTTCAATCCTACAATTTTGTACTATTAGAATATTTGGTTTATCAAAGATTCCTATCGTCTTCATGGCTCTAGAAATGTATTTTTCTAAGAGTTGGCCTCAATCATTTTATATTGCTTCTCCTTTTCCTTCCCCTCCTCTTTCCTCCAACCTCCTTCCTTTTGCTCCTCTTCCTTCCACTCCTTTCCCTCACTCTACTTTTATTCTTTCTCAAGGACTCAAATGCTCCAGTTGTCTATATGATGCTTGGCCTCAAATGCTATATTTGTCTTTATAAATATTTCAGTACATCCCAAGCAACGAGTTTCCTTCTCTGTGTTAAATTGCACTTTGATTTCTCTGGTTGCAATTATATAGATATTTTAGAACAGCAATAGACTAAATCCAGTGAAAGGTTTTCACTTTTTCATAGTTCCCCATTAGATAGATGACAAGAAATATGGCATCGAAATCTTTGTCAAAGGAGGCATTTCTCAGAACATGAAGAATGAGCATGGTGTTCTAAAAAATCCTATAAGGTCTAATCTAGTGAAAAGAGTAGACCCAGAATGATATTTGCCAGCATCTAAAGACAGGCTTCTATGGGCAACTCTTTCATTGGCAAGAAGGAGTTGTTTTGATTCTTTTCATAATTCTTGTGCTGAAATTAAGATGCATCTAAGCATAATTTTGTTTTGAGTTATTCAGTATTCAAAGGCACATATTTTCTACAAGTTATTTGTCTAGGCATATGCATAGAAAGATTAAAGGAACACAATTTTAAGTAAAAAAAGGTTTGAGTAAGGGATTTGCAAATGCTGTTTATTTTCCAAATGTAGGGGAGCAACCTACCTCTTTGGAAAGGGCAATTACATATTGACAATCTTTTGCTTAAGAACAATAGAAAATAGTCACCATTTGTTAATTCCATTTACTTTCTGAGAAAAAGAAAAATCACTATACAGTGTGTGATAAAGAGGGTTTTCCTGAGGACTGCCCTTTAACTATATGACATTTGAGCCCGCACTGTAGTATTTCCACTCTAAGGAAAGGCCAAAGAAATGGCAGACAGATTTTGCAGGCTGAAAAAGTAACATCTTCTCCTCTTCTACACAAGGTGCATAGCTGGGTTTCCTATAAAAGAAAAAGACAAATGAACAAGTATACAAATTTATTTAATATAGGCTTTACATGAAATAGGAGGCATCAGAAATAAAGACTCAAAGAAACAGAAAATTCTGTGTTTCTATGCTGAGGTCTGTTGAAGAGTGGGCTGTGTCATTGGACAGAGGGTGGAAGATCTCAGGGTCACAAAGTGGAGGGAATTTGGCAAGGCATGCATGTTCATATTCTTCTTGAGGTTTCTGTGCCTTTGAGCATGAGTGTGTTACTTTTCTCCAGGTATAGGGAGAGGACCTCTGAAGTGAAATTTATGTTCTGTTTCAAGTCAGAAGGTGGAGGAAGATGAATGGGACCATCGGGTTTCTCAAAGGCTACAGTGCTATATTTGGGGGTAGTGATCCTGAAGTCCATCAATTTCTAAATGTGTTACATCTGAAAATTAATCTATTTTTACTAATTTAACCTCAGGATCTCCTCAAAGTCTGTGACAGTTAATTTTATGTGTAAACTGGGCTCAAGGATGTGAGAGAACTGGGAATAATAAAACATCATTTCTGGGTGTGTTGATGCTGGCGTTTCCTGAAGAGGTTAAGATTTCATTGGCAAACTGAGTAAAGATCACCCCAATGTGGTAGGCATCATCCATCTGCTGAGGACCTGAACAGAGCACAAAGGCAAATGAAAGGTGAATTTACTCTGTGCTTAAGCTGAGACATTTATGTTCTTCTGCCCTCAGACGTGGATGCTCTTGCTCCTGGTTCTTGTGCTGTCAGACTTCAACTGGGACATATGCCATTGGTTCCCGTGGTTCTCAGGCCTTCAGACTTGGGCAGGAATCACACTCTCAGGTTTTCTGGGTCTCCAGCTGGCACAAGGCGTGTCTTGGGACTTCTCAACTTTTGTATTCATATGGGATGATCTCTCTTATCATCTCTATCTATCATCTATCTATGCATCTATCATCTATAATCTGTCATCTCTCCTCTTGATTCTGTTTGTCTGAAGAACTCTAATAAAGTGACTCTATTTACAGTGTCATCATATAGTCAACATCAGTTTAATCCCTCAAATAGAAACATCAGAGTCACTTTCATCTCCTCTTTCTACTTTACCCCACATAAGCAATCAGCTTCCAAATCCTGCTACCTTACTGTATTTATCGGACATTGAGTACGTGGCCTTTATAAAGACATTCTTCCTTTCCATTCTCATTGCCACTGTCTCTGTTCCTCTCCTGTGAACTCCTGTGTAGTCACCTTGCTTACATTCTGAAATTTAGTTTCTCAGTTTTCCAAGTTCATCTTGCCTCTTTCTTTTTTACATCTCCAGGCCTAGATGCTTGTTTTTCTTTCTTTAAACGTTTCACTGAAATTTTCTATTTTTTAGATCTTTGTATGCTTAGATCTTCCTTCTCCACAACTCCTGTTAATATTTCAGGCCATAAAATAAATGCAATTCTTTCCTATTATTTATCTTTCACTAACTATCTTCCTTAAAAATTGAAACCAAAATCCAAAAACCCATACTGGGTTAGGAAATCTTCCTAATGTGAGAGATCATTTCTTTGTTTCTGTAATACAGTTCTTAGTACAAGACAGTGGTCAACTATATTTGTTGAATAAACTGATGGATGTCACTTTCTTTGTAATTTATGATTTCAGTGTTTTATGCATTCAATGAGCATATGTTGTATATTATTGATTAAGACCCAGTGAGAGGTGACAGGTGCTAAAAGTCATAGGTTTGCTCTTTCTGTAGTGAGTTGACTTCAAGCTTTACTTTGAAGTAAAGACTTTTCACAGTTTGGTTCCTACTTGACTGCTTTCCAAGAATCTTTTCCTCCTTTTCCCATAAGCACTTATCCAAACATCCTATCATACAAGTCCTCATTAATACTCATCAGACCACTTAGTACCCAAATGCCCCACAGATTTTTATAGTTCTGTGATTTCTGTCTCTTCTTGAGCAACATTAAATACACACCAGCTAGATATTTGCTAATTCCAAATTTGCTAGTTATATATTTTCTAATTCCTGAGTTAAGTGCTACGGATATGTGGTTTGTACATTGTGATGTGACAACGTGTTCTCACAGATTTGCGCTTCCATCCATTTATCATGGCTCTGAGCTCACCTTCTCCACAAAGCCTTCAGTGACAACCCAGTGCATTTACCTCCTCCTTCATCTGCTAGCCCATATTATTACATTTCCAAGTCTCACTACTTACCTCATTCTGCTCTGCATTTCTAAGCCATTGTTTTCACATACCTCTCCTATACTTCTTAAAACAACAGGAAATGTGTCTTCTTCACTTCCTGATATAGGAATAGCAAGCTAAATAAACACTTGATAAAAATCTTCCATGCAAATCAGAATTACATAAAATAACAAAAAGAAAAGTTGCCTGAGGGTCTTCTTTACAATATATTAAAGCAAAAAGTTCACTATATCCTTCCTAATCTGGACTTCCCAGCCTCTAGATCTAATCTGTTACAGTGTGCAATGGAATAAATGTTTAGGCTTTTCAAAATTCATGTTTTCAAGTCCAAGTCCCCAAGGTGATGTTCTTGGGAGGTATTCAAGTCATGAGGATCCAGTCCTCATGAATAGCACTGATAACCTTATAAGAAGGACCCCAAAGAGGTAGTTAGTCCCTTCTACAATGTGAGAGTACAATAAGAAGATGGTCCTCTATGAAAATGAAGGCCTTTACCACACACCAAAATTGCCTGAACCTCAATTTTGGACTCCCCAATCTCTAGAGCTATGAGAAACAAATTTCTGGTATTGTATAGGCCATGTAGTTCATAGAAATTTGTTATTAGGAGTCTCAACAGATTAATACAGAATAATTTTCTGCAACAATTACTGGCTGCTGCTGCAAAAAATATCTAGAGTTGTAGAATCAGCTTTGGAACTACATAATGGATAGAAGCTAGAAGAGATCTGGGGTGCATGCTCAGGAAAAATATGCTGTGAACTGACTCTTAAGAGCAACTCTGGTGTGGGGAGATGGAGCGAGCCTCAAACTTCTTAGAGGATAGCTAAGTGGCCATAAAGTGAATGTAGGTAGAAATATCAACAGCGAGGCCATTTTAATGAGGTCTCAGAGGGAAATCAGAAACAGACTATTGGACAAAGGAGGAAAGGCTATCTTTGCCATAAAGTGACATTGAGAACTTTGTTGAACTGTGTTCATGTTCTAGTGTTTTGTGTACAATAGAACTTGTGAGCAATGAAATTGGATATGTGGTTGGGAAAACTTTGAGACAAAGTGTTGAAAGTTTGGCTTAACTTCTCTTTAGTGTTTATAGTAAAATGAAGGAAAAAGGAAATGACTTAAGATGGAATTGTTAATTAAAAGCCAAGCAGACAGTTCCTCCATTAACTTTTGTCAAAGGAGGGGGAGGGGAAGGGAAAGATGGTGGCAGGAAAGATGGTGGAATGAGATGGGAATCATTGCCCTAGGGACATGTATGACTGCACATATGGTGCGACTTTACATGGTGTACAACCAGAGAAATGAAAAGTTGTGCTCCATTTGTGTACAATGAATCAAAATGCATTCTGCTGCCATGTATACCTAATTTGAATGAATGAATGAATGAATTTTTTAAAAAATACAAGCAGAAGTTAAAAATTTGGAAAATTCTTACCATAATGATTGTAAAACATGAGAAAATATATTTAGGAGAGAATAAAATGTGGTCAAACAACCATTTGTAAGAAAATTAGTTTGGATTAGCCACCTCCAGGAAAGAAGCTGCTGTTTATTAAGACAATGGTAAAAGGACCCCAAAGGCATTCTGGAAATCATCAGGGTAATCCCTCCATTCAGAGGCCCAGAGGACAAGGACCTGGATCATAATTATTTTAAGATTCCACAGTGGCCACAGTTTTGGAAGGCACAGGTGGCAAATCTTGCCAGTACCAGCTCACTGTCATTTCTCCGGGAACACAGAGTTGATGGGTCATAGAGGTATAGTTACGTAAACACAGATTTTGAAAGAAGCATCCCCTGAAACTCATGCACAACTCAAGGATATAACCTGAGGGCAAGGAAATCACAGTTTTCACTATGGCAATGCCCAGTGGACCTGTGAGATGGATCCACTAGGGCACAGTTCCATCTAAGAGTGTTGCAGGTACCCATCTACAATGTGTAAAACTGTAGTATGGTTATGCCCAGCAAAATTGTGGGGATTGGGCCAATCTCAGAATCAGGGGCACAACCATCATCCCTGGAGAGCAGGCATAGAGTCAAGAAGGATCTTTCTCCAGCCTTAAGTTTTAATATTGTTTACCCTATTGGATTTCAGACTCACTTTTTTTTCTTTTCCTATTTCTCCCTTTTGGAATAGGAATGTTTATTCCTTTTTATTTTTTATTTTTTTGGTACTAGGGATCAAACTTAGAGGCATTCAACCACTGAGCCATATCCTCAGCCCTATTTTCTATTTTTGTTTAGAGACAGGGTCTCACTGAGTTGCTTAGCATCTTGCTGTTGCTAAGGCTGGCTGTAAACTCATAATCCTCCTGCCTCAGCCTCCAGAGCTGCTGGGATTATAGGTGTGTGCCACTGCGCCCAGCTGTCCTGCCATTATAGTTTGAAAGAACATAGCATGTTTGATTTCTCAGGTTCACAGTCAGAGTACAATTTGCCTCAATGCAAATCCTACTTTGGGTTTCACCCATATCTGACTTAGGCATTATTTAGGTGAGAAGACTGAATTTCAGACTTTCAATGTTGGAATGACTTAAGACTTGGGGCAATTAGGATAGAAATAATATACTTTTCAAGGGACAAGGATCAAAACTTTGAAGGTCAGAAGTAGAATGCAATTGACTTTATTTTTTTTTGTAATATATGTTTTAAAATCATAACCCCCAAATAAAGGTATTAGGATGTGGAGCCTTTGGGATATGATTAAGATATATGAATGGAGCCCTCATGAATGACATTAGTTTATACTGTGGTTTAGATGTAGAAGGAGCTTGTTCATCAATGTGTTGGATGTTTGGTCCTAACTGTGGCCATGTTGGGAGGTTGAATGGACCTTTAATGGGGGTGGTGCATAGCTAGAAGTTTTGAGATCATTAGGAATGCTGCCCTCAGATGAGATTGAGGACATTCTCATGGGACCCTGATTTATTTCTAGTGAGAGGAAGTTATTATAAAAGATATCCTGACCCCTGCATTACTCTCTGATTTCCTGTCTGGAGATATGATCTTGTTCTCGCATGTACTTCTGATACTGTGATGCCCTATGCCTTTGAACTCTTAGAACTATGAGTTAAACACATCTCTTTTTATTATTAAGTTAGCCAGTCTCGGGTATTTTGTTACAGTAGCAAAATCTGACATATACAGGAGCCTTATTAAAGAAATATAGTGTATACAAAGGATCTATCTAGGGTCTTTTGTCATTTGAAGACACAATGAGAAGTCAGTGTTCTAAGACTTGGAAAAAGTCCCTTACTGGTTTCCTAGAATGCTAGTACCCTATGTAAAACTTCTAGCCTTCAGAATTATGAGGAAAAAATTTCTGTTGTTTATAAGTCATAGTCCATGTTAGCCAACTGTCCATCACTATAACAAAATACTTGAGGTAATAAATTCAGAAAAGTATTATTTTAATTCACAGTTTTTAAAGTTTCAGTCCATGATTAATTGGCACTCTTGCTTTTGGGCCTGTGGCAAGATAGTATACCATGGCAAGATTATATAGCAGAATAAACCTGCTTACTTCATGGTCAGGAAGAAAAAGAGAGTGAGAAAGGGGTTGGGGTCCAACAATCCCCTTCAGGGGTATATCCCCAGTGACCTTAAGACCTCCCACTAAGCCTTACTTCTTAAAGGTTCTACCACCTTCCATTATCACTACTCTAACGACTAAAACTTTAGCACATGAGCCTTTGAGGAACATTCACCCTTAAAACTATAGCATTGTATCCCTGGCCCCCAGGTTTTCATATCCATCCTGTAAAGCAAAATGTATTCAGACTATCTCCAGAGTCCCAAAGTCTTTTTTTCCAACATTGCCAAAAAGTCCAATTCTAAAGCCTCTTCCAAGATGCAAGGCAAACTTGGCTGTTACACCCTCTAGTTTTTTTCTTTTAAAGTTATGTACTTTCAAAATGAGTCAAATGTAGATCAGGCACAGGGTACACATTTGTTTCAGAAGAGAGTAGTAGAATAGGAGTGATTGATCCAAGACAAGACCATAACTTGGCAGAGAAAACACTACATCCTCAAATTACATATCCAGCCTTCAGGGAATAGTGTGTAGGGATGTAGGCTGCTAAAGTTTTGGACAGACTTACCCTTACATATAGCTTTGATGGTTACAGCCCTCAGGGCTACTTTCTTAAGCAGATATTCTATGCTGCATACAGTATTTCCTGGCAGGAGCTCCGTGTGGCTGGCATTTCTATTTCTCTAGACTCTCCATTGTAGTTTCAGCTTTACTTCCATACCTCAATGCATCCTCTTATTAGGGGCTGCTTGCAGGACTCAGATCCTCTTTCTTTTGAAATTTTCATGAGGCCATAACTCCTGAACTCTGCGTAGCTGCAAAACTGACTTCAGGTGGATGATGCTAAGATCTGCAGCCAGGGCAAGCTCTGCTTGGGCCTACCTGAACCATAGCTGCAGCAGCCTGGGAGTGCCTTGCCAACCAAACATGGGAAAACAAATTCCTGGGAAATGATTCCCTTGGTGGGTCTAGGTGAGCAGGGAAGCCCTGGGCTTTTATTGTCAAAAAATTCTGTCCTGGAAAATATTTAAAACAAATTTGTATTTTTATACCTTTGAGCCTGTAATGGATGTTTGGTCTTGCAGATTCCTGAGATAGCCTCCAGACATCTTTCCTAATGCCCTGGTACAAAGCACTGACTTCTTTTTAATCAGTGCTAATAACCACAACCTCTTTAGCTGAAACTTTACATAAGATCTTTTCCTGGCTAAGCTACAATTGTTTTTTAAATATCTGCTCTTCTCTTTTTTGATCCTGATTCTCACTGTAAATGCGGATAAAAGCAACTAGTACTGAAGCTGATGCCCAAGACTGAATGCTTTTTGCTGCTTTGAAGTTTTATCCACCAGATAAATTAGTCTGTCACCTTTAGGCGTGGCATTCCTCAAAGTATCAGGGTAGGAACAGAATGCCATCTGATTATTTTCCACCATATAATAAGGATGGCATCTACTTCAACTCCAAATAGAATGCTCATTTACATCTGAAATGTCCTCAGTAGTGCGTTTATTGTTCACATTCCTATTAGCATTCTGATCTTCTGAGCCCTTACCAAAATTGTCCATCAAGCTCTGCTTACAAAATTACAGAATTTCTCTAGAAATCCAAACTTTTCCTAATGCTTTCCATAAACAGGTTCCAAAGGTATCTCTAATCATCAGTTAAAGTCATAGCAATGGCCCCACTTCTTGGTCCCCATTTTCTAGGCATCTCTCAAATTCAGTCAAGGTGATAACCCAAATTAACCATCATTGTCAGATATTTTTTGGTATTCTGAATAGACTAATATACTGTATGAATGCCAGTCTATCCTGTTCGGATTTGCATTTTTGGCACACAGTATAGTGCTTGAACATAAGAAATACTCAATGAATAGCTTCCCAATGAATAAATATGTTAATTAATTTTTTGTTAAGTAGGTATGTGTATGGTTTAGATTTGAGTTGTCTCCCAAAAACACATGTGTCAGACAATTTAAGAATTTTCAGAGGTGAAATGATTAGATTATGAGAGGTATGACCTAATCAGTGGATTAATCCACTGATGTGGATTAACTGGACAGTAACTGTAAGGAGGTAGGATGTAGTTTAGGGAAGTAAGTCACTGAAGATGTGACTGTGGGGGTTATATTTTGTCCTTGATAAGCCAAACATTTTTTGTTTTCTGGTGGCCAAGTCTTGAGCTGCTTTCTTCTATCACAGCCTTTAGCTGTGATGTTCTGCATCAACTCAGGCCCAGAGTTATGGAGTTGGGTGAACATGGACTGAACATCTGAAACATGAGCCCCCAATAGACTGTTCCTCCTCTAATAGTTCTTTTCTAGTCTTTTGGTCACAGCAATGAAAAACAAACTAACGCAGTATGTGACTAAGTAAAATTCAACTCTTGGAGCTTTAGTTCCTTCATTGATAAAATGATATAAACAGGCTTAAACTGCAAGTTCTTTGTGAAGCTTAAGCAACTAAAGTTGATATCCTTTACTAATTAAATACATTAATCATTCTCATTTGCTGATTTTAAAGTCATGTCTTTGAGGGTCATAACACAGCTAAGATGCTAGGGTTTTCACCTTGAATGTTCCCCCAAATGCCTGCATATTAAAGGCCTGGGCACTGATCTGTGGTGCTACTGGAAGGTGGTGGAATCTTTAGGAGCAGGACCCAATGGAAGGAAGTTAAATCACTGGAGGTGTGTCCAGGAGGGAGATATCAGGACTCCAGCCCCTTCTTCCCATTATTTGCTTCCTGGCCACCATGAGATGTCCAAGCAGTCCTGCCATCATGTACTCTGCTGCCATAGGCCCAAAGCAAAAGGATCGAATGACCATGAGCTGGAACTTCTGAAACCATTAGCCAAATAGACTTTTCCTTCTTATGAGTTGTTTATCTCAGGTATTATGTTACAGTGATGGAAATCTGACTAACACAGAAAGTGGATACTAAGAAGTGAGGCTATTGCAGTGACTATTCCTAACAATGAAGTTAAGAAATCTTTGAAATTGGATTGAGGGAGGGATTTGGAAAAGTATGGAACAGCAGACTAAAGAAAGCCTAGAATGCAGAACTTAATGGGTGATTTTGGGGAAAGATCAGAATTTCAGTATGCTGATGGAAATGGAGACAGTAAAGTTTATAGTCACAGGGTTTCAGATGGAGATGATGACTCCACTGGTAATTGAAGATTATGGCAAAGTAGTTGGCTTCCTTTTGTCTATGCCCTGAGATTTTGTTGGAGGCTAAGCTTAAAGGTGATGTACTAGTTGATCTGGTGAGGGAACTTCAAGGCAGCAGAATATTCAGGCAGTGGTATGGCTATTATTGGCTATCTTTAGCCAAATTTATTGTGAGAATGGGAACAAAGTTGAAAACTCTGGAAAATTTATGGTTTGGCAAGAAAATGGGAATGCTTGAAAGAGCTGCCAAGTGGGGTGCAGATGTTAACAAGATGAGTGCCTTTAAAAAGAAGTCTAATGGTTTGCACCAGAAGAACAGGTGTCCTGACGGCATCTTAAGAAGCTGAAAAACTACCTTTGAAGAATCAAGGGTATAAAAGCATAAACCTTTGCTTTGACAATAAAGTCTCAGGTTATCTGGCTCAAACAGGGAAGCCTAAGGGATTGTTTCCCAGGGATTGGCTTACCCAAGTCTATCTATCAAAGTTTTCACTGATTACTGCAGCCATGGTTCAAGTGGGTCCCAGGGATAACTCACACCAGGGATAGGCCTTAGCATTTGTCCAGCTGACACTGATCTTGCAGCCATGTAAAATGCCAGAGTTATGGGATCATGGTGGCTTCTACCTAGATTTCAAAGGAAAGCCTGGGAGGTTGTATAGTATATGGTTGAGTTTCTGCAAGCAGACCCTGACAGTGAGATGCATGAAACTGTAACAGTGAAGTTGAAGCTACAATGGAGACTTCAGAAAGTTAGAGATGGAAGGAAGATGGAATACCTGCTAAGGAAAGCTGAAGACAGTGAATACAAGCAGTGAAAGAAAGTAGACATGTGAGCTGCAACCATCAAGGCTACAGCGGGGAAGCTGCCCAAGCCCTTGGGAACACACATCATGCCAACATGAACCTCAATTGCTAAATATGAATGCTGAAAATTTAATATTTTCTCTACTGCATTTCAGAATAGATTTGGTTCAGTTATTATTTTCTATTTCTCCCTTTTGGAATGGGAATTCTACCTTGTGCCATTATATCTTGAATGTATGCAACTTAGTTGTTGTTGTTTTTTTTTTTTTAATTTTTAAAGTAGTTTAGAACTGATTTACCTAGTTCAGAACTGATTTAGTCTCAGAAGAGACTTCAGGCTTGGACCTCTGAGTAATGCTGGAAGTGTTAGGACTCTAGGGACTCTTATGGATGGACTGAATGTATTTTGCAGAGTGACCAGGCCATGAGTCTTTGGAGACCAGAGAGAGAATGGTATAGTTTGCATCCGTATTTCCTCCAAAGGCACGTTTTAAACTTAGTCACTTGCCTCTGGAACTGTGGGAAGGTGTTAGAACATCTAGGAGGCGAGGCCTAGTGAAGCAAAGTTAGGTCACTGGAGGTATATCCACAAAGGGGATATTGAGAACTTAGCCCCTTTCCCTCTCTCTTTCCTTCCTGACTACCATTAGGTGAACAGCTTCCTTTGCCACACTCTACCACTATGAAGTACTGCATGCACCACCATAGGCCCAAGGAACATGACCAAGTGACCGGGACTAAACCCTCTGAGACCAAGAGCCAAAATTAAACTTTCCTTCTTATAAGTTGTTTATCTCAGGTATTTCTATCACTGCATTGATAGAAAGTTGACTAATATATCAGCTCAGCATGATTTGCATGGCATAATAGAATTGAGCACTCTATTATTCTTCTGGAATTTCTAATTATTTTCTTTGCTCAAAAATATATAAAGATGTTTGAAAGGAAATTATTTTTTTATATTCTTTGCTTCACTTTCTGGACCTTTGAAATACAAATAATTTTTGACAAGGAAGTTTCAACAAATTTCATAAACACAAAATTCTAGGATTTGTTTGAACTGGAGTATACATCTCAATTTTTTTCTTTTTAATGAATGAAAAATTTTATTCTCAACAATTATGACTTGATTGACAAATCACCTCAGCTTAATATTGCTGATATTAGGAATTCAAATGTTATGGTACCTTGCCTTTCATTGCTGTGAAATTCTGTCTTTCCACCGTTTTCCTATAACTTCCAAGTATTGTTCTTACCCCTTCTGGAATGTCACTAGAAAATTCTACTTCTCCTTTGAACCATCACTTGAACTTTCATTATATTTAAGTTAATTATTTTCTTGTTCCTTTTTTTTTGCAATCCAGGTAACTAATTCCAGGTCCTTCAACAGTCTCATATCATACTGCTCCTGCATCTTCTGGCGTTTTAATAGTCTTTTACCAAATCAGATGGAGGTATACTTTCTATGCAGTACTATCCATGTAATTTGTGGATCCCAATACAAAATAAAAATGTAGAGCTCCATGCTTAAACAAAAATGTAAATGAAAAGTTGTCCTCCATCTGTGTACAATGAATCAAATGCATTCTATCATGTATACGTAAGTAGACATTTTTTTAAAACAAGAGTAATTTCAAGATAGAAATAATAGTGTATTAAAGCAACTATAGGGCCCTTCTAACTGCAGAACTTCATGCAACCATAGATATTGCATGCTGATACGGCACTGATTTATGGAAAAAATTCATTTGTATAGGTTTCTATGGGGAAAACAGTGATAAAATCTATTGTGTTTTAAAATCTATTGTACATTGCACACTATTTTCTTTTTCATGTTGCCATAAATTCTAATTAATCCAATACAGTCTTGATTTACATGTGTTGCCGCACTGTAATTATTATTATTTTTTTTAATTTTAATTTTTATTTATTTTTCTCAAAAGTTGCATTTAAATACATGTTATCAAACATAACAGAAAAAAAACAAATTTTCAGAAGCTGTACACACTATTCACTGAAAATATTTGTTGAGGCAAATAGAAAAAAAAAATTATTACAATCATAATTTTTCTAACTTTGCACAAAATTATAAGCAGA